>CM055265.1:149518510-149648282 GCA_029237695.1 Conchocele bisecta | reverse complement strand
AAACCGCCAGTGGACTCGTTACACTATGTTTGCAATGTAATATCCCTGGGTAAGTTTATAGATCGCTGCTCAGTCAGCGTGCGACTAGATGCCGTTTTTTTTTGTTAGGGGAAAGTACTAAAATTGGGGAAAAAGATGAAAACAGATGGCAAGACAGTGCGTCCTCCGGGCCCGCGCAATATTTAAAATTGCGCAATGTCAATTAAAGGTGGTGCAGGATGTTGAATGTAATATCTTTATAATGGAAAGACAGAGTTTAATGAAACATAACGCAGTAAATGCTTAACAGGTTGCCAATTAGTATCCCCTCGCCGATAGGCAAGAGGTGGTATATCGTTAGTCCATGTACGTGCGTACGTATGTACGTACGCTAGTAACACCTATGTTTGCAATGTAATCTCCCTGGTAAATTTATAGATCGCGGCTCAGTCAGCGTGCGACTAGATGCCGTTGAATGTAATATCTTTATAATGGAAAGACAGAGTTTAATGAAACATACCGCAGTAAATGCTTAACAGGTTGCCAATTAGTATCCCCTCGCCGGTAGGCAAGAGGTGGTATATCATTAGTCCATGTACGTGCGTACGTATGTACGTACGCTAGTAACACCTTTAATTTGTCAATAACTTGTGAACTGCTTCACCAATTTTGATATTATTTGACCATAATGTCTCTGGATGGAGCATGGTTTAGCATATGACCCACGTTCGACCGCTCAAGGTCACTCAGTACTTTTGTATTATCAAGGCTGCCAGCGAGGGGATTAGCTGCGTTTAATGATGCCATTGCGAGGGGATTAGCTTCGTTTAATGATGCCAGTTCTTGCATTATTGTATAGTTTGCTTTAATCTAACAATTTTCTGGTTTTGACGAAGAATCGGTTACCATGGATGTGAATAAAAATCTAAAGAACGTGAATGTAAGAAATAAACGATACTCGATTCTTCACGACAGTTATAGGTTATCGTAAATAACTTTTAGAGCACCCATAAAACACATGTCACTACTATGGTGCGATACATATCATCGAAATCCGTCCGTTTGCTTGGAAAAGTTTCAAGAAAATTTACTGTAAAAATGACGTCACAGAATACGTCACGTCGGAAAAGCAGGTTCGGAAACCAATGATCCCATACCCTGATATCTATAACTTTACATGCTACTTGCAAACATGTAGTTGGCCTCAGTAATAATAACATACACTCAAAGCGTTCTTTTATAACATGATCATTCATGTTATAATTGTTCTTGTTTAACATATGTTTGCTTTTTGCGAAACTTTGGCGAAATAAAAGCAAACATGTAATACAGATATAGATGTTTTACACAGCGTCCGCATACCCAAATTAAAACACAGTTATGTTTTATGTGTGGAGAAATGGGTCTCGCTCTGGGTCTTCCATGTCAGTCTTGAGGAATGATAAGAACATACTTTGTTACAAACAGGACTGATGTTTCACCGACTGAATGGTGACCAGAGTAGACTCTGATCTGATCAGACTGCGCGAATGTATGGGATATATGGCCAGTCTCGCCCTGGGTCTGACAGCTCAGTCTTCAGGAATGATAAGAACATACACTATTAGAAGCACGAATGATGTTTCCCTGACCAGTACCATAACCATGATGAGGCAGGCGAGGCGGGCATTTTGCCGATTTTTTTTTTATGCCAATAATTAAACAAATCCCTGGGGTGGTGGCGGGGAGAATGCTCCCTGACCCCCATATCGGGACCTGGTTCGCCTCGTCTGGTATTTACCTCTGGTTACGGCCTTGCTGACTGAATGACGACCAGTACAGACCCTGATCAGACTGCGCGAATGCGCAGTCTGATCTGGATATACACGGGTCGTAGATACCATAAGCCACATTTCTCCAGTCACAGTCACAAATTAACAGTTTACATTTATTTATAAAACATTACTGGTAGTCCCTCCAAACTGAAACTGAAACTAAATCGTAACGGACTGAATGCATATATCTACGGAAGCCCTGAGGTCTCATTCATTGTTATTACTTATGAATTATTTATTATTTGTTATTTATTAATACTTATTTGTTATTTATTAATACTTATTTCTTAATAGTTAATAGTTATTACTTGTTTGATTTAATACGCAACGGCTGGAAAATCCTGAAAGCGATACCGGCGCCCGAAGACGAAGAATATCAGGTAAAGTACAATTTTGCCACTGATTAGAACTGTTCCTATTTAATAGCTGACAGATCTCTGTCATTTGTAATACTATGTCGGCGTCATTTTAGTGTTACAGTATTTGAACTTTAATCAGTCAATTATTCGATTAATGGATATAATGCCAATGTGTTCAGATTAACATGATTAATTACGCCACTCTGATAAAATTGTTACACTTATACTGGTAGTCTCTTCCGGCCTGAAATAGTTTGCTATGACTGACATATGTAATTTATTTGCCAGGCTTTGTATATAGTCAGTACATTGTGCTTGTCCATGTTATGACTTCTTTTTTTTTATACCGCAACCAGCGTCTAAAGTAACCCAATAAACGGGGTCGAATAAATGGCATCTATATTCGCTACTGACCAAATATTCATTTCAAATTAGCCCAATAAACTTTGATTTCTGTCGCTGGAACTCATTTTATTTCAATGCCGCCGGGCACCAGCTGCACTCTTGCTACATTTTCTCACCTTTGACCTCTCAACAGGAATGTATAATGAATGAGTACCGAATTTCGGAACTACTTTAACATGACCTCTCGTCGTATGAAACACAACGATTGAAACACATTTCTAACAGCTGACTTAAATCAATATTTTATAGTGATTTATTGTATTAAATGTATTTATTTGGCCTGAATTGCGTTGTTTGTTATTCATCCCCCACAATGAAGATCAGAGTATGTAGTAAATGACGATGCCCAAAATGGCTATGAAATGCGAAAACTCTCACTCGAAAGTAAACTCCCAATGACCCAGATGAAGCTCTATCTGCCTTGTCAGCAAACTGACTGTAAACACAGACAAAAGGCAGGAAAATGTCAAATTTTGATCTCATTTGGGATGGTCTTGAGGATGTGCAAGAAGAAATGATGACAAAATTGACAGCCAATCCCCAATTCATTGAGCAATTGTTCGGAGACAGCATGGACACTGAAACTGAGAGAGATACAGGCACAATCCCATGATTAAATTATAAATGAGACAGTGTCTTAACCGGTCTTATCGCTTCGCTGTAATTTTACAAAATGAGTTTTGAAAATATGTGCAATTTTCTGCAAAAGACGTTGAACGCTGACAAACAATTTGGATCAGATGCAGAATATATTATCGCATCTGCTCTGTAATTTTCGCCAACTTTTGACGTCATTTACAGAAAATATGGCAATTTCTCGAAATTGATTTTGGAAAATGACGGCGAAGCGATAATACTGGTTTTGCCAGATCCTGGCTCAAATGTTTCTGCATTCGCAATAATTGAATTGCACAATATGTAGAAATTGTTTGTCGCCAGTCTTCACCCTCTCCTCGGCCCATGTTCAATTTCCATATAGATTTCATTTTTTTGTTTCGCTATAAAATAAATTAATATTGATTTAAAATTCATTCAACAAAATGTTTGGGGGCGTATTAACTTTGACTTATGTATGAAAAAGTAACTTTCGTTGCAATTTTGATAGTTTGAGTATGTTTGTTTGACCAAAACCCAGTGGAACAGGCTGAATCTGTATATAGATACCAATTATGCAAATTGAGAATGCAGACATCATTATCTCGTAATTATCATTGGATTGTTGCCATAAAGAGACTATATTAGATTCAGCCCCCCCCCCACCCCCCCCCCCTCCTGAGGCACCTCATGTGGGATAAATGCCCAAGGCACCTGATGCGGAAAATCAGAAGAAAGAATAAATAAGCTGAACAATCAGGGTTGTTGACCTTGTCACAAAATGAGATTAAATGCATACATGAAATCAACTTGAACTTTCAAACCATCCTAAATCCCACGATAAACAATAGTAGTACACATATAGAACCTTATAGACAATATGGTTGGCATATTTTTAATTGCATGTTTTATTTTCCAGATGGCTTTTACCCTGTGCATTATGGTATTGCTGTGCAGTTTCGCTGTCACCACTGACGCAGTTGTCCTTTCTTACCTTGTCTCTAATGACGGAACTTCGCGACTGGACATGATAAAAATATATTTTCAAAACGGTTTTACCTACAAGGAGATCCTCCTTTTGTTGTTATCAAGACATAATATTTTACTCAGCCTCAGCCACTTGAAACGAATATTGTCTAAAGCAAATATGCGCCGCCGACAGGGAGTCACTTATGCTTCAAGACATGTTACAGAACAAGCAATACACAACGAGTTGTTGGCCAGCGGTCAGTGTTTAGGGTATCGCAGTATGGGGATAATATTGCTCACATACCATGGACTTACAGTAAAGAGGTCTACGGTAATGAACTTACTGAGAGAAATTGATCCTGAAGGATGTAAGATCAGGAAAGCTCATCGCCTTAAAAGACGAGAATATATTATAAATGGGCCCAACTACATGTGGCATATAGATGGCTACGACAAATTGAAACCATATGGGTTTTGCATCCATGGATGTATCGACGGCTATAGCCATCGCCTCATTTGGCTAGAAGTTTCATCTTCGAACAACAATCCACGCCTCATTGCCAAATACTATCTTGATGCCCTTAAACAGCTGAAATGTGCGCCCAGAATAGTAAGAGCCGACCATGGAACTGAAAATTCTATCATAAGTTATCTCCAGCCATTTTTCAGAATTAATGCAAGAGATTCTATGTCGGGACTTAAAAGTGTTATATATGGTAAAAGTACGTCGAATCAACGCATTGAAGCATGGTGGGGTATCATGAGACGAAATGGGATACATTGGTGGATAAATATGTTCAAAGACTTGAGGGAATCAGGCAGTTTCAATCCTGAAGATCCGGTGCAGGTAGAATGTTTGAAGTTTTGTTTTATGGATATTCTCCAGGCAGAATTGGACAGGATTGCACAACATTGGAACACACACAATATTAGACCGCAAACATGTTATCGAGAACTACCAACAGGAAAACCAGATATAATGTATTTTTCTCCAGAGATTTACGATGGACACGATTATTCCACGCCTGTATATATATTAGATGTGAAATCCTGTCTAGATATGTACAGCATTCCAAAACAGAAGTGTTTGCCAGAATTTGAGGAACTTGCACATCTACTGAAGCATGACATGCAAGAAATGTCAGATCCCATCGATGCTCTTCCGTTGTATACAGAATTGTGTTCATTGTGTGTTCAAAATCATTAGTGTATTTTCTGAACGTAATGGTATCGAGAACATAGCGAAAATAAACACGTACATTGCAGTTAGAATTATAAACACAGTGTTGGTCCAGTTGTTTAACTATGCTTTAGACGTAGGCCTTCAGCAAATCAAATGCGCACTCATTTTTTTTGCTCACTTGTAATATAAATAACATTAACAATATTTTAGTGAACAAGTCGCTAAATTTAATATTGTACTTCTCAATTCTTTTGAGAAGCAATGTAACATTTTAAACAAATAATTCAGGCCCATATATGGGTCTATATAATACATTTCAAGTTGTTTTCATTTTTTAGCCCATTCGGTAAATGAAAAGTTAGGACGAAATGTGTAAAAAAAAAATCACCAACTTTCGCAAACATATAGTTACTATAATGTCAAAGTATTTCAAAATCATGTATAGGACAATCGCGAGAGGCACACCCTCGTGAAAAATTAGGCCCTGAAATAACCCAAGGCTCAAATTGGGGATCGACCATACCTGAAGCATAATTCCAGATTTGCTTTCTAGATGAATAAACACATCCATTATAGATAACATTGAATATTTGCTGGGTGTTATAAATTGTAATAAGGTTTTTATTCACGTATGCCCTGGCGCAGACGGGAATTGAGAAAAAACAGTTTTTTATGAGAAACACAGTAACAGGAACAATATTTTATATTGTTTGTGAATGTAGTTACGTTATTTATGTACAGCATGTCAAAGTTTTGCAAAACATTGGGGAGGACGTCACGAAATACATTACTATATAGAAATTGGGCATGAAGGCCTACATTTTGGATTACTAAAATAGGAGCCACACAAGCGAACGTGCCAAACATATATCAACATATTCTTAATTCAAATAGCTGAATATGATAATTAATGTATGAAATAAATAATTTAGGTTAAATAAATTGTAACATGGAAACTTCTTTACATAAGAGGCTCTGACTCATGTACCTTCAGTGCCTTGAATTTGGGAAAACAGCTATAATACCCGTTATCATGGCGAAACAAATAATTAAAATCATTATTCCGTAATTGTACTACTCCCCAATGCAAGTTTTGCAAAACTTGGACATATTGATCATAAATAACATAACTGCATTTACACACACTATAGTATTGTTTCTGTTAATATTTATGCTACACTGTGACCGGTGTTGACTACTTGTGGGAGGAACGTTTTCACTTAACATCTATATATATACGTACACGTACATCGATGGGGTGTATTTCAATTTTACGTCAACATCGTTTGCGTGACCTGTCCTAAATCCTACATTTCTCAAGATGAAATAATCCCACAAGTGTATGTATACTCAATGGTATGACAAACAAAATTCTAACATTTCCTTGTTGTCCCACAATTATTCATATGGACATATAAATTCAATACAACATGGACACTTAACCACAGCGTTCAAGGTAAGTGTTGTTGCTGATTATGGTTTAACGGCCGAGATAATATCAAGTCGTCTCAGCAAGAGTGGAGAGTTGATGATACAGGGAGGTCGGGCATACAAGGACCCTACTCTTTTTCGAATGGCACTCCCTGGTTGTATAATATGCTCGGTAGATAGCACCAATACACGGGACTGCCGTTTTAAGTCCCACCCGAAAGGACCGGGCTATGGAAATTGTGTCTTGCCCAAGGACACAGCGAAAATGATCAGTGGAATCACCTTAGATTCGAACCCGGTCCGTTGGCTCCGGAGTCCGACGCTCTACCACTGAGCCATCCGGCTGCTCCCTGTTCCAGATAAAACTAGATTTTTCAGTACGCGAGGGCTTACAGAATACCCCTCGCTTGGGCCCTGACCACCAGTGAACCCAACAATCTATTTTTAGCAACATATAATGTCACCTGCTTCCGTTACCTAATAGTAACTAGACCATTGTACATGTATGGGACCTGATCCGTGGTCGAATCAAGTAATCAGCTAAAGCCTTTATATACTTAATGATAGGAATTGGCTCGAAATTCTTGAAGTTACATTTACATAGCCAGACAAGTGTAATGTTCATAAACCGTTGTCTTGTCAAATGTACATCTGGCGAACAGCGTTGATCCTGAGCAGACTGCAGTGTGCAGTCTGATCAAGGTCTACACTGTCTCATACATGTATCGGCCGAATGAAATACTATTTCTGGCCCATGGGTCGGCTGAACTTACGTGATGGGGTCGTTCATCCGGTACATCCGGCATTCATGCTGTCCACTGATTCCGTATGGCTGAGACTTTCGTACCGGTAATCCGTGCTTGAGGAGCGGTTCATATTTCGGTGTTTTATGGGTTATTACGGTAACTCTGGTGATTTGGGTGCATTATTACAAACACACAATACGTCCCCTCCCGCGAACTACACGTATAAGTTCCTCAAGCACATGTGGTGCATTCTGCCCAGACCCTTACCACTCAGTTTAGTTTAAGGTTCTTTAACATGTTTAAGACCTTTATAAGACGCTTTCAACACTAGCGGCCTGTATTCCTGCCTTTGTAAACAGTGTAGATCCAGATGAGCCGGCTCGTAACGAGCCGTCTCATCAGTATGTGCACTGTTTGCAAGTGAATGAAAGTGTAACAATCTATAAATCCAAGATGGCCGACAAATGATGCAGTTTTTGCATGCATCAAATTATGAGACAAAAATATTCTCCAATTTTGCTAACAAAATGGCATTATGAGTGTTTACAACAGTAAACAATGTTTATCAAATGGTAGTTACATGCTTCAGCATTTCTTCAAATCCATATATATATATTTTGTATATAGGTACATATACCGTGGTTAAAAACTAATCTCTCTCAGACAACGGAGCAAAAACCTCTGTTGCTCTATTGATCACGTTGCACGAAGATGTATTATTACACTGTAACACACTTACAATTTTTTTACCATTGGTGTACATACACACACCACATTTTAATCATGTTAATGCTAGGACAATTGAAATCATTGTATATGCCTAATCTAAGCATGTATGGCCAGTATATCAGCACATATTCAATAGGTGTCATACCCTCATTAATATTAAGTGAAGTTTCATGAAGATGGGGTATGCAGAACTGAAGTTATCGTGAAACGAATATGTTGCACAACGATCTATTTTTAGCAACAGTGACCTTGACCTTGACTTGGCAAAGCCCATATTCAATATGTGTCATGTCCTCATTAATATCAATGCACAGGTGATGTTTCATGCAGATGGGGTATGCAGAACTTGTGTTATCGTGCGAAAATGCACAGCAACAGTGACATTGACCTTGACTGGGCAAAGTCCATATTTAATAGGTGTCATGCCTCATTAATATCAATGCACAGGTGATGTTTCATGAAGATGGGGTATGCAGAACTGGAGTTATCATGCGGAAACGAATATGTTGCAGAATAATCTACTTTTAGCAACAGTGACATTGACCTTGACTGGGCAAAGCCCATGTTCAACAGGTGTCATGCCCCCATTAATATCAATGCACAGGTGAAGTGTCATGGAGGTGGGGTATGCAGAACTGAAGTTATCGTGCAAAAAGTGATTATGGAAAATTGTAAGCAACTAGATTTGTCAGTAAGCGAGGGCTTACGGTATTCCCACCGCGTCAGCCCTGACGCAATACATCAGCAGTTCGAAAAACAAATAATTTTTGAAGAAAAAAAAATGAAAAAAATAACATTTGAAAAAAAAAATATTTTTGAAAAAAAATGTTTTGAAAAAAAATAAACATTTGCAAAAATAAATTTTGAATAAAAAAAATATTTTTAAAAATAAAGCTTGTAGAAACTGAAGACTGGTCTTCGAAAACTGTACACAGAAACTTGTTCTGGAAAACTGTACGCAAAACTGGTTGTGGAAAAGTGCAGTTCAGATTAAAAAGCTGGAGAAAAAAATGGTCCTCGAAAACTACACTAAAAGCGGCAGTACAAAAGTTTAAGGAGAAAATATTTCTGGAAAACTGTACGCAAAAAGTGGTTCTGGAAAAGTTCACTGCAGATACAATTGCAACGGACGGCGGACAACCCGACTCCAGTATACACCCCCCACCCCCCACCCCCCCCCCCCCCCCCCCGCCACAATCGCCGAGTGCTGGATTGTACTTTTAAAAAACTTTAACCAAAAAACTTTAACCGGACACACGGCCGTACGTAAGGACGGACGGACGTACGACAAAGTGCCGACTATTCGCGCTTTCCGCAAGCGGGCGCGACAAAAAGTGGTTGTTTTGTGCTGAAAAGTGATTATGGAAAACTGTATGCAAACAGTTGTTGTGGAAAAGTGCAACCCAGATAACAAATTGCACCTGACGGACGGACGGACGGACGAACGAACGGACGGACGGACGGACGGACGGACGGACAACCTGATTCCAGTATACCCCCACAACTCGTTGCGGGGGTATAACTAGAAAGTTGTTTATAAAACAAAATGCCACCGCTGGTGAGCAGTTGAACGAAATAGCCATGATCAAGTGATATTGCACAATAATCAATGATTTTTTAGCAGATACGACCTGGAGGCGACGAACCCCATGTCCTAAGCGTCTTTGTTCCATCGATATGCACGTACATGTCACGTATCTCGAAGATTGGAGAGACGGTAGTCGAATTATCCACGGAAATGGAAATGTGGCGACGGACGGACGGACTGGCAGGGTAAACACTATGATGACACCGACAACTATCGTTGCTGTGGCATAATAACCCCACAAGTATACTTTGACATTAACGGAAGATATATTCTTGATAGAGTTATAGGCTTTGACAGAATGACATTGTCCATTTTGACATTGTACATTGACAGCGAAAGCGTGTGAAGTTCAACCCAATACCTGCAGTAGTATTGGGGTTTTAATAAGCAATAAAGTATTTAAGTATAACACAACGCACTTTTAATAAATCAAAATTTTATTTTAACTAAAAAAAGACAACAGGATGATCAATGATAGGGTGAGCTAAAACATCTGCCTGATGTTATAGTATGAAAACATATTGTGACATATTCAATCTAAATGTGCAACCAACATTTTAACTGTTCTAAAACACGTGTAACAGTAAATAAGAGGGTCATAGCAGTTCTAGTTTGTAGTGAAATTATATTTGCGGTACCGAAATTTCCATTATTGAAATTCTACAAATGACACTTATTGTGCGACAACTATCGAGAAGGGCGTTCGTATGGTGACCTTGCCGATAACCGCACATCACTAAGTCTTGGTTAGGGTTGTCAAGGTCATTACCAAGGTCAGGAATGATCGAGACAAATTGTCTCCCCTATTATCATATGAACCAAGTATACTTCAATTGTTATGACGTTATGGCCAATATAGCTTGATCTGACGAACGAAAAGTGGTAACAATGCAGTTGAAGTGTAAGGGATAGGCCAGAGTAGATAAGTACACGTAGTCACTTAATCACTTATAATGTACACTATATTACATGGGGAACACACAGGAATACATGATACATTGGTATGCGAACATCACTGTACTGTGCATGATACTATTCAATTACTACAAGGTTGTAAGCCAATCGACTGTTACACTTTAACGCAACTTAAAAGCTATAGACGAATAAACTCAGTATGTGGTATCTCAATGGTCCCGTAGTGGACAATAGTATGAATGCACAAGTACTTTGATGATCGCTAATCAAAGTGAAATAACATACAAGTATGACATGGCATAACGAACATTGGAGGACAAATGACAATCATCTGAGCTACCCCAGTGCTGGCGTATCTCAATAGATAGTGGTAGCCTCTGAGTATCTAGGTCCCAAGGTCTGCCTCACCCGCAATATGAGGTCTAGTCAACAATATGGCTATAATCCAACTTCAAGTGGATTAATCCATAAACAATATATGTAGTCTTACTACAATCCTTTAGCCATGATATGCCATGATAGGAGTATTACCATACACTATCAAAGTATACATATGTATTGCCTATGCAATATATTTCCAAAGTATGAATGTCAAAGTCAAAGCCGGATGTGGTTACATTACATGATAGTCAATAACGATAATGTTCCCGAAGCTGGTACCGGAAGTAAAGTTCCTAAGGTAGTATTATTTCCGGAAATGGTGGACCAGATGTAAAGTTCCTATGGTATCACTCGACTGTAGCAACCCGGATGTGGTAGACCGGATGTAAAGTATCCATGGTGAATCAATGGGTTGTAATACCGGAAGTGGTAGACCGGATGTAAAGTTCCGATATAATACAAAAATGGCGATTATCACTATGGCTAAGACGCCGGGAAAAGTTTCACTTAGGTGACATTCAACTCGGTGGTAGTATAATGATATGATATGTGTGTATGGCGTTTCACTTCACTAAACTATGGCTGTGACTGTCTGCTGAACGCGAGGTAGCTATCACACACTGCTCTATACAGGCCTGTACCCGGAGCTGCTACACACACTGCGCCAGACAGACGTACACTCGGACGACCTGACACTCTGCACTGACTGGGGTCTGCCCTCAACGAGTGGACCAAAACGTCCAATGTTGCCCGCTGGAGCGATCTCAAGAGGCTACAAAATGAAATGAGTCTCCAATTACTGGACGAATACGCACAGACAGACAGACAGGATGCACAACGGACTAAAACGTGAATCGAACAACGGCAAATCACAGCTGAAATAAAATGTTGTAGGTACATACCAAAATCCTCCGTGTCACTGGTGAATACAGTACTAGTCTTCTGTAACCAGAAAATATGTGTCCCGCCAACACATAGCGAGACATCGCTTATATACGCACCAGTGAAACCATGCACGGAATAATGAATATGCCTACCCCTCGTACGACATCTCACATAAATACTACAAAACCATGGCTTTTGCCATGTCACCCGTGGGTTATATTTGGCATAAATATATGTTCCCACGCCTTAAATTCAACCAAACCAGTGTACAGCCCTCGTGGAATAAATACCATCCAACATGGTATACCCCACACTACCATAAATCTGCACACTATAGACCCAGATCTCATAATCCGAAATCTACTCGACTGGTCTCGACAATGCGAAGGTCGCTTCTTGGCCCCGCCAAACCCCTCCATATCGGTCTTACGGCTATACACCCAAATGAGAGTGTAGCACATACTAAACTCAAATATCGTGGTCATTTACGGAAATATCATGACACAAAGCATCACCAGTATGGGATCTGATATATCCGTGTTGGCCAGTACCAGGCTATGCTGAAACACTAACCCGTAGCATACATAACAGGGCAGACCATGGTATGGTCTGCGCTATATACTGGCTTCACCTACAGAAGGTCCCTTATATGGTGAACAACTGACACGCGGACAAACTCGGCTGGCACGGACAGTGGACATCCGTAATACTAAAAGGTCTTCTCCCTAGCGAAACCAGCACACGCAGTCAACGAGTTCTCTACCACACACATGCATAGTCTGTGGCAAATATGGCGTGACATCAGTAAAACATTGCTCATAAAATAGACGTATATTAAAATCCGCAAAAATGACACGCATAAACGTATTTCCACCAATACAACATAAGCCCCGTTATTACACGCACCTTGTACATGGCAAATGTACATGCTAAATCACAGGTGTGTAAAAATCACAGGTGTGTGAAATCACAGGTATGTGGAATCACAGGTATGTGAAATCAATAGTACGCACAACAATACAAAACAGTACCACACATCACAAATATACAATTATACGGCATCCAGAATGTACAAGAATGCACGTGTCACGCGACAAGGGTTAAATGCCACACGTTTCGGCAGCTGACTGAACTACATTTGTATAAAATGCCGAATATTGCAGCTTTCAGTTGGATCACTTCGGTGATGTCCAGGACATACCAATTACCAAGTGGAAACTTACCCATCCAGTGGTAAAATTGAGATTCAAGATGATCTTATATTATTAAAAGGCTGTATGTTGCAGTTTTAGTGCGGGAGCCTATGTACTCCCGTAGGCATGGAATGTTAATTTTTGGCCAGTGACCCAGTAACTAAAAAT
Source organism: Conchocele bisecta (assembly GCA_029237695.1). NCBI lineage: Eukaryota > Metazoa > Mollusca > Bivalvia > Lucinida > Thyasiridae > Conchocele > Conchocele bisecta. Next base: position 149,634,943 of record CM055265.1, on the reverse strand, counting down.
CTGATGTTGCCATTTTTCTGTTGACCTTCAGTGACCTTGATCAAAGGTCAACGTTCACAGATAAAACACAATTTAAATAGCTATCATGCTTATTTCCAGCCGGTAAACTTTATTAGTATGCCACCACAATGACTGTTAAGGTGGCATACGCTGTAGATAAGCCGATATGTGAATTTAATTATCTGCATAATCCAATATGGCCGCCTAATATCAATATTTTAAACATTTTTTCTTAAACATTTTATATATTTGCTATTTATGAAAGATAATAATTATACACTCCTGTTTATCACACAACTGTGGGTACTGTATACACGTATAAGAGACAGTGTCACCACAAGTCATCATTTGCCTTGGTAGTATGTGACAGAGGTGGGTATAGTATGCACGTATAAGGGACAATACCGCTACAAGTCAGCATCTACCGTGGCAGTATGTCACAGATGTATTGTCCCTTATACGTCCATACCGTACACACCACTGTGTGAATAAACATGTGTGCATAACTATGATCGTTTTTAAATAGCAAATACAAGCAAATATATGGAAAATGTTAAAAATTGTTGAAAATATTGATATTAGGCGGCCATCTTGGAATATTCAGATAAGGAAAATTTTAAATCGACTAATACACACTGTATGCCACCTTAAGTCATTGAGGTGGCATAATAATGTAGTTTACGCTTGAAATATGCATGGTAGCCATATGTAAATCATGTTTTATATGTGAACTGAACTTTGACCTTTGATCAAGGTCACTAAAGGTCAACAGAGAAAATTTGAACATCAGTTTTTAGTTGCTGGGTCACTGGATATTACATTTATAACAGTCGCCAAAAACTAACATCTCATGCCTACGATCTAGTAGGCTCCCCCACTAAAGCTGCAACATACGGCCTTTAGATTTTAAATATGCGGCCTTTAGTCCATACCCCATCACTGTGGAGTTATCGTGTGGATAGATACTATGCATAAACCATTGTTCATGAAAAGAGCAGTTGTAGTGTTGCTGAAAATGGTAAAAATTAATTGAAACGAATGCCTTGTGTAATCGTATTTTGATCATTGTAGTAATTTCCCAATCCAAGAGATAACCATGATAACAAAATGATGAATCCAGTTCAATGACCAAAATACGATTACATGATGCATTCATGTCAATATATTTTTATATCATATTTAACAACATTAAAGAGTATTTTATACATAGTATATATGCCCGCGATAAGTGATGTGCGGCTATCGGCAAGGTCATTCATAAGAACGTCCCTCTCGAAAGACTTCCCGAACATTCCCCGTCCCACAACATCCCCCGCTAAAAAAACAAGAAATGTGGCGTGTCCGACCACGGATGCCCCTTAACAGTAAATGCGAATTATTCTAGGTAAACGCAAATGCTAAATGCAAAAATCGGACGGACACACGGGCCAAATTATTTCAAAATCACTCCAATAACATCCATTTGACCTTTGAGCATGACCTTGACCAGAAACTGACACGACTGGACGTTGCGCTCTGCACGTCGTCTCGATATGGTTAACATTTGTGCTAAGTTATTTCAAAATCTCCAATAATGTCCATTTGACATTTGACCTCCGAGTATGACCTTGAACCAACATGACTGGAAGTTGCAATTCGTCTTGATATGGGTGAAATTTTTTCAATTTCTGTATCAACAAAACCATGGTCCTGTGGATCAAACTGTTCGAAATCTTCATGATGATCTATTGCATTACAACAGCACAGTGTTGAAGAACATACCAAAGTGGTGCCATTGTTGTCATCATACATTGACAAATTGCTTTTCTGATATTTAATTTTCACAACACCAGCCTCCATCCCATTAACATGAAAGTTTTGGATTTGGTCCTTTTTTGGTTTTGTTCGTAGGTACATATGGCACTGTGATGAGTAGAGTCCATGTGCCGTCAAATATTCTTGGAAGCTGCACGAATTTCCCTCCAAATCTTGAAATTCTCTTATATTGTCTCCTGTGAAGTTTGCTACTCCTATTTCCATTTCAGAAAATTTTCCAAATTTACTTTCACCTGATTTCCTTCCTGTATTATGGTTTCCAAACTTAAAGGCTTGTCAGTCTCATAAGTTATCTGCCTAATACCGCCACTCTTTTTCACGGTCACAATTGTGTATGTTCCATCCTGGTAGTGCTGCCACCCAAGATAAAGTTTGTAATGGCTGTGATTGCCTCTCCCACTTCTTGTAGCAGGTATGTTCTGAAACACACAGAGAATAAGGTGGAATGTAGGTGATAGAATACCTCTCACAATACACTCATTTTTCTTTGTAAAATAGAAATTATATACCCAAGTGAGACCGAAAAGCCCAGATAAATCATAATGAACAATTTAACGCCATACAAATCAGGCAGTCTGTTTATGGCTAGGTTTATTTCAATGAATGATTTTTAGCAAATGGTTGTATCTACCCATCATGGTCATACTGACAATCAATTACAATACTGTATATTGTGTAATTTTGGCAGATGGGAATGTGCTGAAGGGGGTATGGTGCTGGGGAATGTGGTGCTGGGGGAGTAAGGTGGGGCGGGGGATGTAGTGAAGGGGGAATGTGGTGGATTGGTGTGTGGAAGGGAAAATGTGGTGGTGGGTGGTGGGTGTCGTGAAGGGGAATGTGGTTGTTGACGGAGCGTGGTGGTTGGGAGGGGGGAGGGGGAGTATGAAGGGGGTGTGGGGGTAGTGGGGATGTGGTGATAGGGGAATGTATGTGGTGGTGGGGAAATATGAATGGGGGGATGTGATGAAAGGGGAATGTGGTGGTGGGGAAGTTTATCGGTGTGGTAGTCACTCACTGACGGGTGCATAATGTGGGGTAGTGTGATGGGAGAGTGTAGTGAAATGTTGATTGGGAGTACTGGGGAGAGCAGTGTGGTGGTGAAGGGTGGTAGGGGAACGCAATGATGGACAAGTGTGGTGGTGTTTGAGTTGGGAGATTGTGGTGGTGAGGAAGTGCGATGGTGGTGAGGAAATGCGGTGGTGGAGGAACAAAACATATATAGAGGATCTCATACGAGTTTCCATTGCATATGAAATTTATGAAACGAGTCGAGCATAATGTATGCACCGAGCCTTGACGAGGTGCATACATTTGCTGCTAGTAAAATAAATCTCATATGAAATGGAAACGAGTTTGAGATTCTGTTTATCACATGACTTCATCCTAGGGTTGGCAAAAAGCTGGTCAATAAATACTGGTCAATAGCTACTTTCAGTCAACCAAATGACAATGGTCAATGGGCCAATTAGTACTTCAGTTTAAAAGAATAATTTGTAATTGCCATTAAAAAATTTCATTTAATTGCTATTGACAACTTTGGGAGCATTGACCGGGGCGGTTAAAACCGCCAGTTAAAACCGGGGGCTCAATCGACCGCCCAACTCTGCTCCGTCCTTTTAACTGCAGCACTAATGGTCGGAGCTATCAAGTAAATATTCAATGACCAAACACCATTGCCAAATTACGCCTGGAAGTTTCAAATCTATATGCTGAAAAATAGTTCATTTCAAAATTCGAAAATAGTTTTAAATAAGACATTACAACATGCCATAATGTTATTAGTAGGCTATTTGGTCCGCACAATAGCAGTTTCGTGTATTTTCTAGTCACCGATGCCGTTAATGGCGTTTACATAGAGGATCTAACATGAGTGGTTGTTTAATATGATATTTATTAAAAAAGTTAACTGAGTTCATAAGCAACGAGGCTCGCCCGAGTTGCTTATGGACTCAGCAAACGAGTTTAATAAATATCATATTAAACCATCACGAATGTTAGATTCTATGTATTACATATTACTTCGTTAATGCTTAAACTGAAGAGACGACATTCCTCGTTTCCTCTAGTGAATGGCAGCCATTGCCGAATGACCACATCGTCTCACATAACAATATACAAGAAAACCAAGTCCATTTTCCCGTCAAAATGTTATACGACAACAAACAGCATCGTATATTAATTAAATGATGCCATGTGATCCCTCTACTAAAATGTCATGTTTGTTTCTGCATTTTGGAGGCTGCTTTAGTCTAAAACCTCGCTCGTAAGGCTTGGTGACGTCATTACGTTATGATGACATCATGTTACCGTGTGAACGTTACAGAGACGTTGGCACCGTTTTATGTTTGGAAAGCGTCGGCAACGTTGGTTTGCCACAACGTTAGCGCATTGATATGCATATTTAATGAGGGTGATGAGGCCTCATTTGCATATATAATACACTAGTGTATTACCAGAAATAATGCATCGTGTTATTGCATTCTCAGTGCCCATAATATGTAATAAATTGAAATAAACACTTATGACGTTACGTCACGTCAAAACAGCATTGCGATTTCGCACTGTCATTTGGAACGCTCTAGATTTATTTGTTTACCTAACGTCTGCGCGTAATATGAATACATAATTAGGGTGACGCGGTCAGCCAATCAAAATCGCTCCAGGTGTTATTACATGTGTGTTCATATCAAAAATATGAAATGGGTTATGACATCGTATATCAGTAATGTCATGTGATAAATAGAGGATATTCTATCGCACACCATTGAATAGCGTGAAATAATACACAAGTGTCCGCCGGTTTCTGTGTAAACAACGAGTGAGCATAGCGAACCAGTTGTTTATGGGAAACAGACGGTCACGAGTTTATTATTTCATGTTATTCAATGGTGTGCGATGGAATATCCTATTTATTACATTTGTTCTACAATATTTAGCAAGAATATTGTACGTTTTATACGTTTTCCTCATACATTTTATTGTGCAGAAAACTACTTCTTCATTCAGCGACGTCATATTCGTTACGTAAATTAATGACGTTGTTAGTCGTTGCTGTTGACGTCGCGTGAAAAATTACGAGTGTTCTCTTCACGGTGTATTATTTTGTTTCATCCTTCATTACGTGTTTTCCCTCGCAGGGAAAATCATGCAAATATAAGTTGCAACTGTAATAAACATGTATCTGACATTTTACCTTTCAGTGTGACCTGACCTTATAGCTAGAGATCGGAGTATTGCGCTCTACCGCATGAAACTGAACATTTGTGCTGAGTTATTTAAAAATCTCTTCATGCCTCAAAAATGTATGACCTGGACAAGCCGAAAACCTCATTTTGTTACATGTGACCTCTCTAAGTTTTGTCGAGGTGAGCTAAAGACTTGATACAAATTATTCTCCAAACTTCATTTGCCTGGCTATAAATATCTTGGCTCTATGCTTTACAAGTGTTTTTAGAGCATTTCCTTATCTGAGTCTATGTAAAAGGCCGAAACCACCCAGGCCGAAACCACTCACGGCCGAAACCACACGGATCCTAAGTGACCATTCTCACACCTTCTGTGTCAAAATTAAAGCATTGTCACAACAAACTAACGCCGTTTGTATGGGAGTAATTGAAACTGTGTTTCCTTTAGGATGACACTTGTGTCAACACTGTCAGCTGATGGGCAATTCCAAATATTAATAGTATACCAATAAGTAAGTATTATTATTGTGAAACATGTATCTACCTCAATGGGATAGTTTCATAATTATATTCTGGCCGGAGTTTACAAAACCATTATTTTGTGTGTTTACATTAGAAAAATGTGTCTGCTCAAACTATGTGACTCATCACGCATGTGTTATTACTAGACTGTATCACCATAAATCGTCTTCGCTACCAATTACAGTAACACAGAAATTCGAAACCCGTCAAATATTACAGTGAGTTTCGCACCATTCATGTTTCGGACCAGGGTGATTCGGACCAAAATTTGGGCCATTATTGTTCACTTTTCGAACCATCAATTTCAAATTCTGGACGTGTTGGACCGTACTTTTATATTTGTATGGTCAAATAATTAGTTTTGGACTTGATCCGAAACGCCAAGAATGAATTCTGAAACGTCCACGACTAATTTCTGAATAAGTTCCGAAACGTTCATTGTTCGAAACGTGTATATCGTTCGCTGGTGGTCAGGTGTAAATGGCCGAGCTCCCGGCGGCGGAATATGAAGGAGGGAATTGTCGCGTGTTGAAACATCATTGTATATATGAAAACAAGTATATTCAACCAGACATCAATAGTATTTTCATTTATAAATATTCAGATCGAAAAAAAACGTCAAAAAACAAACAAGACAAGTGCTTTACCCACAAATCGCTCCTGCCGCCGTGTACTGCCGACAACCATGCCAACAATTAAACATGACCATCACTGGTTCCCTATCGTTCACCGTGACATTATGGCGAATGCAGCATGCTGCCGGGAAACACTTAATGTCAACAGTTTATGACCAGACAGACACGGAGATTAGAACGGATTTAATTTCGTCACTAAACGGTGGTAGCAATTTCAATTTTATCACAGGTCGGCGGACTTGTTGCTTATAAAATGCAAAGGTCCGACGTTAAAATTTAGAGGTCCAGGACCTCGGACCAGTGCTATTTTCAGGCCCTGGTAAGACTGCACTACAAATCTGAAGTTTGGTTTCTTGTCTGTTAAAATACTTTATATATAGCATGTTAACAGTAATACAATGAAACCTGCTGCCATACGTTTGAAATATTGATGACTGTAGTAACAAATCAGAAACAGTTATGTTTCATGACAAAATACTATAAATAAAATATTAATAATAACAGAATGAGCAGGCTACCATATATTCCAACACTTTTTTTATATTTCCCGGTATTTCCCAGTATTTCCCGCCCGTCCGGGAAATATGCTTATTTTCCGGGAAATTGCCAACCCTGCATTTGGTTGCCATGGGATTGAATACATTAATTTGAACAATTCTGACAGAGGACCATTCAAGAAATATGGCTGTGAAGTTTCAACTGGGGAGCTAAACTATTGTGCATTAAACTACTACATCTAATATTTACCATTGCACTACTTCTCTTGGAATTTCTTGTCTGTGTGCCCATCAATTTTTTATTCTCCTTGGACCGCCTTGTCCTCAGTGAAGATGTCAGTGTCGATATCCTTTTTCTTCTTATCTGAAAAAACTAATTCCTGTTACTTCAAATTTAAATACAGGATTTATAATATACAAAAAGTGTTAACATTCAGTGTTGTAACTTGGCTTATACATGTATATAAAGGGTCCTAACATGATGCACTGACCAGATGCAAAGTCTGGCAAATAAATTACATGACTGATTATGTCAGTCATAGCAAAATATTTCCATCTGAAAGAGACTACCAGTATAAGCATTACTAGTGTGACTTGGGGTTTTAAGGCCCATCAATACATATGTAGGTGACTTAGAGCTGGTGATAGTGAAGCATGATGAAGAATGACGTCTGTGCCATGGAACAACAGTTGGATCACGAGCAAATCTCCGAATGTGGCAGTGATCGAACCCTTGGTAGGAGAGGCCAACGCTATAACCCCTCGACCACTGCTGCTCTACAACTTGTATTAGTTACTGTTTATTACTCATTTCTTACTTAATACATACATGTATTAGCAGCAGCATAGCTATCATTAATAACTCACTTGAACCAGTTCCATAACCTCATAAATTGGCTGTATAAATTGTGGTGTGTTGTTACAATTTAATAGGGTAAGTTGCCTGATTTGTTATTGCAAGTCTATAGTTACTTACTAGTTATTTATTATTTCTTACTAGTTATTTCTTAATTATTATTACTTATGTGTTATTACTTATTTTATATTCTGTACCAGTTATTTCTTACTAGTTATCTCTAATTTATTGTTTCTTACTAGTTATTTCTTACCAGTTATTTCTTAATTCTTATTTGTTATTTCTTACCGGTTATTTCTAACTAGTTATTTCTTAATTCTTATTACTTGTTTGTTATTTCTTAATTCTTATTACTTGTTTGTTATTTCTTACCAGTTATTTCTTAGTACATTTCTTATGTTTCTATTTATGTTTCAATATCCTAACGCTTTCATGAACATGTAACGTAACATGTAAAGTACCAAAACAGGGTTCACCGCGCCCACACCCCTCCCCCTTCCCAGCTGTATCAAACTTCACTGACCAAATACAAGTTTCCTTGACTTATGCACTGACACACATACATATCAACATCATAACAGTAGGTCCAAGATATAGTGACAGTAAAGTTTCTTTTTTTTCTCAGTATACAACTACAAGTGGTCTGAAACGCCATTTCTTGTATTCTCAGCAGTTTGAGCACATTATATTATCATGTCCCCAGTACATGTACTCATGATTACACAAATATATTGGAATAAACAGTTCCAAAAGTTCCAAAATGATTGTGTGTGTGTGGGGGGGGGATACATATAATTTATTCATGTTGTTCCAGTGGACAATGCTCCAACTTTACCAGGATTAAATAAGATTGACGAAGATTATCGAAAGCATGTTGCACATACGTGACCTAGCTAAATAAAGAACCTATGAAGGTCCTTGGCTAAATATAGATGAACGCTTTCAAACAATTTAATGTCAATACTCGGATACTCCACCCATCGGAAATACGTAACATTATAAAAGTTAAAACTCGAGACTCGATGTTAATTTTGCACCACTGTACTCTCTCTCTATTTCAACATCACAACTTTGTTCACCCACAAATGAGTGCTTATTGATACATGGGGCAAAAAGAAAGAAGTTGGAAACTAGTTTTAACCAACGTTATTACCTGATTGTATGGAAAGAAACAGGAGAAACAGTCATGATACTGGGACTTAATTTCATGGCTTCCGTTGGCTGACAGAGCGCCACATACACCAAGAACCATAACTACCTGAATCACTAATTTATATAAAGGCCAGCTACAGTGCAGTCTCCGTTTTTGTTCCACCGTAGACAACACTTGCAAACTCAACGCGAACGCAACGCGAACGCAACGGTTTACTGTAGCGTTGCATACGTTGTTTAAACGTATAATACGGTTCGTACACGTGTAATACACATTGTCAAACCGTTTAGTTTAAAAGCGTTGTATACGTTGTTTAAACGTATAATACGGTTCGTACACGTGTAATACACATTGTCAAACCGTTTAGTTTTAAAGCGTGTAATACGTTTAGCTTCAAGGCGTATACACGCTTTGGCGTATACATATGTAGCGAGGTGAAAGAGTTGAAAGTGTACAACGCTTTACCTGGAAGCGTGTAGCTATATGAAAGCGTTGAAACGTGTACAACGGTTACACGTTTTCACGCGAATACCTGTTCGGCCCCGATCGCTTCGAGGCGTCATTGTTTCGTCCCTTTTAAAATATCGCGAATACATACCGTCAGATCGAGTTCAAAGTACATCGGCGGTGTGATTTAGCACTTTAATTGATCCCTAATCCCTGATGCCTAATGAGTCACGCTTTTAACACGACGATGTACCTTGTCGTTTTATCAAAATGTTTGCGAATTGTAGATCACGTGAGCCGGCTCATCAGGATCTGCGGCATTCCTACGTACATGTACATTTTATATACACAAAAATGACCCCTAATACAGCGTAACAGTTCCTAACTTAATATGGAATAGCCCGGGCCGATAGTCCGTGTCAGTTACTTGGGGTTAAATATTACGAACACAGATAAACACAGTGCATGGTTTCTTTATTTTATTTTAACATCATCAGAAATGGCGAGTCTAGGAACTCTCGTATCTTTACGCTGAAGCCAGTCTATTTCAGTCACTAATCCGCTATACACCTGTCCCACGCGTGTGTTAAGAAAAATCGATATTTGAGGAAACTAAATACACAGCGAGCTGCACACTGGTCTAACACGGATATGGCCCGCGGATATGTGTCATAAATTACTTGGTGGTCAACACCGGTAAATTTACAAGGTCTATAGCGAAATAGCAGCCGACTGGCAATTTTTCTCGGACCGATTTTTAAGACTAGTTTTCAAATCTCAATCGGGCTGAGAGTTCAAAAATCGGTCCAGAACCGGAAAACTGAAAATTTTAGAAGCCCTGCTGAGTTTAGAAGTATATATACACACACGAAGAACGATCTGAGCATGCGCATTCTACGCGATACCAAAACGTGTAATGCGTTAAAACCCGTGGAAACGTTAACTCGTTTAAAACGGTTTTACCTTAGCGTTGTATACATTTACAACGGTTGTATACGTTTACAACCGTTGTACACGGATTACACGATTTTGAAACTCAATGCGTTGTTTACAACCGTTGTATACGTTTACAACCGTTGTACACGGATTACACGCTTTTGAACCTCAATGCGTTGAACACGGTTTGTTCGACTTTCGCGCATGCGCAAGAGTGGGGAAACGCAACGCATGGCCGAAAGCGTATTACACGTAGACGACACACGGTTTGAAACGCAACTAACGGAAACTCCACGGATACGCAACGCACAACACTTTGTACACGTATAAACCCGGAACATTTTGACAGAAACGACTGTACCATTAAAATAGTTTTAGTATACCTATACAATTTTACATCATTTAAAACTGACTGTTCTCTTGCAAATTCGTTTTAATCCGGATGCTGGGAGACATACTTTACCACAAACTACATCCTTTCAACAACAGAAGTTATTATGTTGTGTTACTATTATATATAGTAGAGTAAGCCGGGGGTCTTGATTTGAAAACGATAGTGGACGTAAATAAGAAATTACCCCGCATATAGACCTACCTAAAACGTGTGCATTATTTATTTATTTTATTAAAAAATAAAGAAAATCGTTTTGTAATTCATCACTCTCAAAAACAGATGGATCGAAGGTTCTACCTATCTACAGCGTCGCCAAATTCATTATTGAGCAGAGCCGCAATCAATCGCGAGCGTTGATTTGGCATGTCAGCCACTGTCCTCATCTGCTCATTGGACAGTGTTGGATAGTGTTCGTCATAATCATGTTCCTATGAACTGTAACATTGCGTTACAATTCATAGAACTCCGTCAGCTATAAAATATGAGACGTTCTAATCAGTTGCAAAATAGAAATTATATACCCAAGCCTGGGCCAAAGGCGACCGAAAAGCCCAGGTAAATCATAATGAACAATTTAACGCCATACAAATCAGACAGTCGTACAGCGGTGATCAGCGAGTCTTTAACAGGCACCAATGTGCACTCCATGACATGCGGTGTAAAACTGGACACTTATATACGTATATATTATTATACATGTACCTGATATTTTTCGTCTTCATCTTCGGACGTCGCCATTGCTCTCAGGAGTTTCCCGCCGTTGCGTATCAAAATCAACTAAGTAATAGCTATTAACTATTAACAAATATGTATTAACAAATAAGAAATAATTCATAAGTAATAACAATGAATGAGACCTCAGGGCTTCCGTATATATCTGCTAATTGTTGTCGGTCAAAGTACATGATGTGTTGGTTCCCGGTTTATTGCTTAGTTTTCTGTATCCGGCACCCTGTGAGTTGGAACCAGTAAACTGATAACTGATGAACTAGAATATTTTATGGAACGCGTACGAATAGGTAAATCGGTCACAGGGAGGCATTCTGGTATTACCATAGACGCAATGTAAATAAAAACAATGGAAACCTACCATTCAAGTCCGAGTCATTATTTGCGATTTACGAAATGGTGCGAGGTTTCCGAGTGTAGTAACCCGACACCAGTAGCTAGAACAACCAGCTTACTGCCAGACAGTGAGAAAGGTATATCCAATTAGCTCTATTTTACAACATAGTATTTGTTTATGATAGTGCCACTCCTATTAGTTTAAACAATATTAGTTCAAATAGTACGGAGCCCCACAGGAGACATGGATTTCGTTTTATTAATTCGTTCCCACGGAATAACAATTAGTTCCCTCGAATTAACAATTCGTTCCCACGTTATAACAATTCCTCAAATTAACAATTCGTTCCCACGATATAACAATTCGTTCCCTCGAACTAGCAATTCGTACCCACGAAATGACAATTCGTTCCCTGAATTTAACAATTCGTTTTTCGATTTAACAATTCGTTCCCACGATATAACAATTCGTTTCCACGAATTAACAATTCGTTCCCGTGGGAACGAATTGTTATTTCGTTACAACGAATTGTTAAATTGAGGGAACAAATTGTTATTTCGTGGGGACGAAATGTTATTTAGTGGGAACGAATTAATAAAATAAAATATGCTACGTCCCCTGCGGGGCTCAGTAGATATCACACAGAGCCAATATGACATATTAAACCCCCGATACAAGCTCCACAACGGTATCACTACCTATGGCTGACACTAGTTACCCGACACCAGTAGCTAGAACAACCAGCTTACTGCCAGACAGTGAGAAAGGTATATCCAATTAGCTCTATTGTACAACATGTTATTTGTTTATTATAGTGCCACTCATATTAGTTTAAACAATACTAGTTCAAATAGTACGGACAACCGCAGGGAACACGGATTTTGTTTTATTAATTAGTTCCCACGAAATAACAATTCGTTCCTTCATATTAACAATTCGTTCCTTCATATTAACGATTCGTTCCCACGATATAACAATTAGTTCTCTCGAATTAACAATTCGTTCCCTCGAATTAACAATTCGTTCCCTCGAATTAACAATTCGTTCCTACGATATAGCAATTCGTTCCCACGAATTAAAAATTCGTTCCCGTAGGAACGCATTGTTAAATTGACGGAACTAATTGTTATTTTGTGGGAACGAATTGTTATTTCGTGTCAACGAATTGTTATTTCTTGGGAACGAATTAATAAAATGAAATATTCTACGTCCCCTGCGGGGCTCCGTAGACATCACACAGGGCCAATATGACATATTAAACATATTAAACCCCTCGAATTAACATATTAAACCCCCGATACAAGCCCCATCACGGTATCACTACCTGTCGCTGACACTCGTTCACACGAAATAACCAGTCGTTCTCTAAATTTAACAATTCGTTCACTCATATTAGCGATTCGTCCCACGATATAACAATTCGTTCCCTCGAATTAACAATTCGTTCCAAAAAGATGAAAACTGATGGCAAGACAGTGCATCCTCCGGGCGCGCGCAATATTTAAAATTGCGCCATTTCAATTAAAAGTGGTGCAGGATGTTGAATGTAATATCTTTATAATGGAGAGACAGAGTTTAATGAAACATAACGCAGTAAATGCTTAAAAGGTTGCCAATTAGTATCCCCTCGCCGATAGGCAAGAGGGGGTATAGCGTTAGTCCATGTACGTGCGTACGTACGTACGCTAGTAACACCTATCATTTTGCAATAACTCGTGAACTGCTTCACCGATTTTGATATTATTTGACCATAATGTGTGTCTAGGGATGGAGCATTGTTTAGCATACGACCCACGTCCGACGGCCCAAGGTCACTCAGTACTTTTTTTCTTTTTTATTATCAAGGCTGCCAGCGAGGGGATTAGCTTCGTTTAATGATGCCAGTGCGAGGAGATTGGCTTAGTGTAATGATGCCAGTTCTTGCATTATTGTATAGTTTGTTTTAATCTAATAAATTTCTGGTTTTGCCGATAAATCGGTTACCATGGATGTGATTAGAAATCTAAAGAACGTGAATGTAAGAAATAAACGGTACTCGATTCTTCATGATAGTTATAGGTTATCGTAAAGAACTTTTAGAGCACCCATAACACACATATGTCACTTCTATGGTGTGCTACATATCATCGAAATCCGTCCGTTTGCTTGGAAAAGTTTCAAGCAAATCTACTGTAATGATGACGTCACAGAATACGTCCCGTCGGAAAATCAGGTTCGGAAACCACGTGATCCCATACCCTGACATCTATAACTTTACATGCTTCTTGCAAACATGTAGTTCGCCTCAATAATAATAATAACATACGCTCAAATCGTTCTTTTATAACATGGTTATTCATGTTATAATTGTTATTGTTACTTATTATATGTCAGAAAACAAATCTGTGGCTTCAGTGTACTATTACATGGTGTGTTCATTGTAAACTTGGCCTAATTGCGAAAGTAATCAGTATCACATACTCTGAGACACCCTGTATATAGTCGTGCTTTTGAAAATGGTAAACTTGGCTAAATATAGACAGGTACCTTACACCTGTCTAACGCTACACGTGGTGAAATTGACCGATATATGTAGATACATCTCTAATGCAAGTATATGTAATATGGACATTCAGACAGACGGACGGCCGACTGGCCGAATAGACAAACATAATATAAAATGAGGATTTGAAATAGTTACCATTTGATATGAGATTTACTAAACCAGTCACGCACAATTAAATTAATTTTAGACTCTTGGGAGTGTGAATTCATGTGATAAACAGAATTTCAAACTCGTTTCCACTTTATACGATATTTATGAACTCGCCAACAGTTTTGCGCACACCACGAACATGGTGGCGAGTTTCATAAAGCATGTATCAAATGGAAAAGAGTTTGAGAATCTACTTATCACATGATTTCACACTCCCAAGAGCAGAAAACTTGAAGATATCAGTAGCCGATTTCATCAAAATTGCAAAGTATACTTATCTATCTAAGTATACTTTGAGGGAGTAATCATTTATTTTCCCCAAAATGCAGTATTTCATATAGAACTAACCACTGCATATATTTGATTATTGAAAGTATTCAGAATTATTATAATGAATGTATTACATTATCACAGCCAAAATGGCTGTGATAATGTAATAAATTCAGTATAATAACAATTAATAAATGTATCCTTAAATTGAAAATTTCTCCCTCAAAGTACTTTGCTAGATAAGTATACTTGCAATGTTGGTGAAACAGGCTACACATACGTTTCAGTGAGAAGAGGCCATTAGCCATTGTTGTACCTAGTTAAAGGTACTGCCCACTCAGTATGCACAACAAGTTCTTTATATCAGAGACATCTTCTGGGACGTTTTCTAGCAAAATAAACATTCATTAACCATTAACCCACGTACTAATTGACATTATTATACATTTTATATCAGACGTAAATTTATACACTGATATCAGGGGCGATAACCGTGTTTCCTTAAATTGTTAACGGACATTACTATTTATTCTCTGTATTTAGTTTTTGATGTGCAATGATCAAACTTTATAATCTGTCGAAAATATTATTTTTTGGTGACTCACGTATTAATAAATTAGTATAAATAATTAAAAAATATTATGCCTCATTTGCATATGAAAATAGCCTGATACCACCGCGCGTCACTATCAGTAAAATAAATATTACTAACTGATTATATCTGTATAGCGGGCACTTGTGATTTTTCTAACTGGTGGGATAGTGACACAATTATATACTTATTCAATTCCTATGCATGTGCATGTATCTTTAAAACTCTTCACAGATACAAAATTGTTTTAATACTGGCAATGAATCTATTATAAATATACCATGTTATAGGTTCCCGTTTATTGTAAGCACTTCATATGTCCAAACTGGAACGCATTTTAACAATTGTAACAATTCCTGACGTTACTTTGTCGCGCTATTAAAGGTACATACCCACTCAGTAGGCCAAAACTGTTCTTTACAGGAATTAAATAAGTGTATAATTGTGTCAATATTCCACCAGTGCTAAAAATTACAAGTGCCTGCTATACATATATAATCATTTAGTAATATTTATTTTACTGATAGTGACGCGCGGTGGTATCAGGCTATTTTTATATGCAAATGAAGCATGATATGTTTTAATTATTTATACTAATTGAATGTGTCACCTGAAACAATAATATTTTAGACACATTATAAAGTATCAACAAATAAATACAGAGAATAAATAGTAATGTCCGTTAACATTTTAAGGAAACACGGTTATCGCCCCTGAAAACATTGTGGAAATATTACGTCTGATATAGTATGTGTAATAATGCCAATCAACACTTGGGGTAATGGTGAATGAATGTTTCGTTTGCCAGTAAATGTCAAGGATGATATCTCTAATATAAAGAACATGTTGTGGCTACTGAGTGGGCATGTACCTTCAAGAACACCATTGTGCATTCGTTTGGCACAGTATTGTAACGTCCCTATGTCGTATCCGTCTTCAGCAATACGGTATAAATCAGATATTTCCTGTTCACGCAGGGGAATGGTAGCGGGCTCTCGTAAATCGGGGTAGGGAAAATTAACGACTATATCTACTTGGCAATGAAAAGACGACAGTGACGAGATTTTAGTAACATCTGATATTTTGATAATAGTTCTAACATGCAGTATTACTCAACGTGTACAATTAAAGAGTGGTGACAAACTATGATAACAACGATGAAGGTGATCTGATTATGGACAGATAATGACTAATATGAGATGTACACATGGCAAGATACAAAAGCACAACAGGCGACTGTGAGAGTAAGCAGACTCAAGAAAGGATATTAGCACATGTAAACACGGACTAGATTTATGCTAAAATCTGGCGGAAACTCACACTAACGCAAACCCAAATCATGGTGGGGAATCACGAAGCTGGGGTTGGGAAATAATGCTGGGTGAAGGAGTCACACAGCGGGGATCACGAAGCTGGGGGTGAGAATAATGCTGGGTGGGGAAGTCACACAGCGGTAGTCACGAAGCTGGGGGTGGAAATAATGCTGGGTGGGGGAGTCACACAGCGGGGATCACGAAGCTGGGGGTGGGAATAATGCTGGGTGGGGGAGTCACACAGCGGGGATCACGAAGCTGGGGTGGGAATAATGCTGGGTGGGGGAGTCACACAGCGGGGATCACGAAGCTGGGGTGGGAAAATAATGCTGGGTTGGGGTGTCACAAAGCGGGGATCACGAAGCTGGGGGTGGAAAATAATGCTGGGGTGGGGGGAGTCACACAGCGGGGATGACGAAGCTGGGGGTGGAAATAATGCTGGGTGGGGGAGTCACACAGCGGGGATCACGAAGCTGGGGGTGGGAATAATGCTGGGTGGGGGAGTCACACAGCGGGGATCACGAAGCTGGGGGTGGGAAATAATGCTGGTTGGGGAAGTCACACAGCGCGGGAATCACGAAGCTGGGGTTGGGACTAATGTTGGGTGGGGGAGTCACACAGCGGGAATCACGAAGCTGGGGTTGGGACTAATGCTGGGTGGGGGAGTCACACAGCGGGGATCACGAAACTGGGGGTGGGAAATAATGCTGGGTGGGGGAGTCACACAGCGCAGGGGGGTCAGGAAGCTGGTGGAGACTAATGTTGGGTGGGGAGTCACACAGCTGGGTGGGGAATTACACAGCAGGTGGGCACACGGCATGGGTGGGGAGTCGCACAGCCGGGGGTCACGAAGCTGGGGTTGGAATCATGACACATAGCTGAATGGGGGGGGGGGGCACACAACAGCTAGGACGCATGACAATGGAATTGGGATCACCTAACAGGGGTGGGAGGGGGGCACGAAGTTAGGGTGTGCGTCACACAGCAGGGGGTTCATGAAGCTCAAATTGGGAATCGTATCGCAATGGGGAAAAAGTGGGGTGGGGTAATGGGATATTGGCATTATTATGGTTTCCAGCCAATATAATAATCAATAATGTCAGACTGACGTTCAAATCATCACATCTCACGACTAACGGACCATTGGTAACATCGTCGGTCGGTGAGTAATGTTTAAGGGGGGGGGGGGTAGGGGGGGGGGGGGGGGTTTATTTGGGCCTTGGTAGTTCTGAGACGCGAGTTGCGTCTCCAGTTGCGTCGCTCGGGACAAAGTCGCCAACTGACAGATTTCACTCCTATTTATAGGTGTTGTCAGGCCGAGTTGGACAAGTTTCGTGACTTACGGAACTTGTCCAACCTCCCGCATAGTGAATTGCTAGATAGTATGGACGGAATATTCCGATCAGACACGAGACAAACAAGCACAGCCAGTAAACATGGCGGCTGCATTCAACACACACAGGAAATGCCAACAAACTATTGTGAATTATAACGAACTAAACAAGTTTCCTGCTGTGTGAAGACGACAATCATAAACTATTGACAAGTGTAATCATTCAGGCATGCATCTGAGATCGTGGTAAGTTGTGTGCACAAAATGACAGACGTGTTTTGTTGTCAAAAATGTGTGATAAATTCGAAGCGAGGAATACGCAATACACATCTGTGTATAGCGATGCTTCGCTGGCTGGGTCGTTTCATTACCCCGCCTGTTCGACCAGAGTTCGTCCTCGAACTCATGAAAAAAAATAGGATAACGTAATATATGCTGCACAACCTGAATGTCACGTATTTGTATAAAAACATACGGCTATTTACATGTAAATGAGATTTATCACCAAATATTTCTAACACGCTCCAAACATGTATGAATGCTTTGCAGTCTGGTCTCTACATTTTACTTGAGTCAATTAACATATTCTATGTGCGGCGATAAAATGTGACCCTGACAAGACTACAGAACATGTGACATGGTCAATAATACGTTCCTTACTACTTCTAATCAAATTGTACTATCAGTACATCTACTAACAACACTATCATGTGAACTACTCCTAATCATGTATCGGTATGGCACTAGTGCTTACTGTGGGTGTTGGCATCGCTATTCAGAATTCATATAATATTTCCCTTGGTCACGTAAACTATGGAAAGCTATATTAAAATGTATCTACTTTCGTTAGAATATGAAAACTTGAACATCAGTGAGTCAACATCAACGCAAAACATCGGATACCAATACTTACTCTATTATATCTATTCTATTTATTTCCAGGTACCTCATTAAACTGCTATATGAAAGTTAATTGATAGTGTCGCTGCTGCCATTTCGACCGCCAACCATATATTCGTGGCAAATGAAACATTTTGAATAACAAATGACCAGATATGAATGCTAATCCGAATGCCAACAGGATGACCACGGGAAACGCACATAGCAAAGTTTAACTCATTTGCTGTACCTTCAGCAATAATATGTGTTACTCGTACACACAAATATCAGACATGCATCTTACCATTTGCATGTCTGCTCTGTTACTTCACTCAACATGAAATACTTGTTTCTGTATGTTTCTCTTAATTAGCAATCTAGTAAAACTATTTATCATGTAGACTCGCAGTTCAAGTGTATCCATTGAATGACAAATCCGCACACTAAAAATATACATAGCAAATCACACTCTGCGTGGCCACGCGCATTCATACCACATACATTCAATCCCTCACATACAAAAAAAAAATGTACATACTATGTCATTTTCTGGAAACACGTGACCTCCATACTCCATGATAGTGTACACAAGTCAAATTGGTTAGATATGATAGTTCCAACGACATGGTACTGTCATATCTGGGTCAGCGTACTATCACTCAGATCCTAATAAAAAAATACAACACATTGTGTTCTGTATCTATTGTTCCTATTTCACTATTCCTGACTTATAAGTATACGTGTCCATGTTCTTAAACGCGAATCAAATATCTCTATATGTACGCGGATATTTAATATTTACGCGAAAACATTCAAGTTTATATTGGGTATAAGGGCACATATTTGTCCTGTGTAAAATGTGCCTGTTCCATAGTGACGTCCTGCACTACTGCTTTTATCGCGAACTTATACCACACGCGTATTTAACGTCTGATTTTGCGGAAAATCTATCCTCGTGTATGGTGGTTCCGCCGATGGCCCATGTATGGCAAATGATCCGTCGTCATCGTCGTCAGTAGCTATCGCGTTGTAGCGTTTCCACGGGTGGTTCTCATCGGGTAATCGCTCGTCAGCATTTGCGTCGTCTGTGAACATCGCATCGGTGGTTCGTCTCACGCCCGATATACGTGTGGGGCGGTATCACGCATCGTTTCGTCATCATCCTCTAACGCGTCGATTATCGCCCTTTTCCTCCAAGGATTACGTCTCGTCGTCATGTCGTATAAGAAACGTACGCCTCCTGGCGTAGATGGAATATAGTCTTCGCACCGAACGCAGACTCGTTAAAACGTTTATTATATGTGTGGGGGTGGGTGTATGGTGGGGTGGCCAGGAAAGGGAGTCGACGTGCAATGGTCAGTGTATATGGTGTATGTCAGCATCGTTAAATTCGGGCAGAGTTAGGTTGCCACCAACATCACCATTGGCCATGCACAGTCGCCTTGTTGGAGGGGGAAGGTTATGGGTGTGCTGGGGAGGGCAGGGGAGGGGGAGGGGGGATGGGGTGGGGTGGGAAGCGGGGAAACTCGGATGAGGGGGTGTATGTGGTGGGGATATGGGGTAACCTCGGGAACGAGTGTGTATACAGTGGGAAACTCGAATGTGGGTATATGGGGTGGGGAAGCGGGGAAACTCGGGCACGAGTTTTTATACAGTTGGACACTGCGATTGGGGTATGTATGGGGTGGGAAAACTGGGATGATGAGGGTGTGTATTTGGTGGGGAAAGCGCGGAAACTCGGGCACTAATTTAAACGGAAACTCGGACACGAGTTTTTTATACAGTTGGACACTGCGATTGGGGTATGTATGGGGTGGGAAAACTGGGATGGAGTTGTGTATTTGGTGGGGAAGCGGGGAACTCGGGTACGAGTTTTTATAAAGTGGAACACTGGGATGTGGTTGCGTATGGGGTGAGGAAGCGGGTAACGGACAACCACGTGTTTTATGGCCAGGTTTCGTGCAATTATATATCACTATCGCTGTTTTACGTTGAGGACACGCGTACCGGAGATGCCCTCGCTGCTTGCAATTGTAACAGGAGCGTCGTTCCACGGCCTTTAACATCGGCCCCACTGTCCGGGGTTGTTTTGCGCTCGTCCGTCTAATGTTGGCCATGATTTCTGCTACATCATGTAGCAACTTGTTTTTTTCATTATTTGCATTTATTGACCGTATATATTCTCTATGTTCGCTGTAGTTTTCACTTTTCTCAACTTGCCTCATATAGCATCGCTCTTTATTATTTTTCGCGGCAGTTTCTAATTTCATAGCAATTCTCAGAGCGTCTTCTATCGTCGTTGGCTCTTTTACTAGGATCCAGCGTTCGATATCCCAATTGTTCAATGCTTCAACAAAGCAATCTCGTGCATTTCTTGTCTATGGTTATATGGGATTGTCGGGTATGCCAAACGCGCCAGCCGTTTAATATCGTGAGCCAATTCCGGTAGTGGTTCGTCTACTTTCCGAAGACGTTGTTTCAATTCAGTTTTATATGTTGTCGTTTGTGTTTCGGTCTGAAACCTGTTGGTCAGAGCCGTTACTAGCGAGTTGTAATCGGTTCGGTATCTGGGTCAAGTTCACTCAGTACAGCTATTGCCTCGCCGCGCAAGCTGCACGCTAACTTGACTGCTTTCATTTCATTGTCCCAGTTATTTCCGTGTGCCGCGATACCGAATTGCAGGAGATATTCATGCCAGTTTCCATTTCCGTCAAAATTACCTATTTCCACGAACTGACCTGGATTTGGTATATCATGGAATAATTTTACACCTTCCCGCGATTGGGGGACGCGGGAGCTACTATCATGTCTATGTGATTGGGCTGGATGATACTTTCTCGGGGATAGGGACCTATCACGTGTTCTGACAGGCATGTGACTTCGCACATGTAAGGGCTGGCGATTATCTAAGGGTAACGGACACGATTCGCTGTAACTAATTGTACGTCTACTGTCGAGTTCCGGGTCATGTCGTACATTTGAGTCAAGCCTCTCTAAAATCAAGTTCATCTGTGATTTTAATTGTTTTACCTCAGTTCTTAGAGACTTAATCTCCGTAAGCAGTTCACATTCGCATGAATTTTCGCACGTATTATTCAAGCGCCTATGGGTTATGTATCCACTGTCACTGGTTACCATACAATTAACTTCATCACCTGTCGTGACAGTGACATGGTTATTGGGAGAGAAGGTCGGGGCAATTGTTTTGGATCCGTGGGGGGTCAATGGGAGACATTCGACCACGAGTGGGGATGTACACATTCCCGGGGTCCTCGTCGCCAATACATTCAAGAGACGGCATTTTATGAACTATATATCGCAACTTTCTGGTTTGGGTTAATATGGGTACGGGGGAAATGGGCCTGGGGGTATGAAAACCTCGATTACGAACAGAAAATCGATTCCATACTCACCTCGCTCGCACTCCGCATTTCGCCGCAGTGCATATTACCAAGAGTGATTTTGTGTATTGCCCTATTGGAAATTCCGAAGTGACTATATGGACAGAGACGGCAATGGTAATTCTTGAAGCAACATAAGGGTACGTTTCGGCTCTACTGGTTTATTATATCTGCCACCGCTGCCACCAAATTTGTAACGTCCCTATGTCGTATCCGTCTTCAGCAATACGGTATAAATCAGATATTTCCTGTTCACGCAGGGGAATGGTAGCGGGCGGGCTCTCGTAAATCGGGGTAGGGAAAATTAACGACTATATCTACTTGGCAATTAAAAGACGACAGTGACGAGATTTTAGTAACATCTGATATTTTGATAATAGTTCTAACATGCAGTATTACTCAACGTGTACAATTAAAGAGTGGTGACAAACTATGATAACAACGATGAGGGTGATCTGATTATGGACAGATAATGACTAATAGAGATGTACACATGGCAAGATACAAAAGCACAACAGGCGACTGTGAGAGTAAGCAGACTCAAGAAAGGATATTAGCACATGTAAACACGGATCTAGATTTATGCTAAAATCTGGCGGAAACTCACACTAACGCAAACCCAAGTCATGGTGGGGAATCACGAAGCTGGGGTGGGTAAATAATGCTGGGTGAAGGAGTCACACAGCGGGTCGAATGCAACTGGGGGTGAGAATAATGCTGGGTGGAAGTCACACAGCTGTAAGTCACGAAGCTGGGGGTGGAAATAATGCTGGGTGGGGGAGTCACACACGGGATCACGAAGCTGGGGGTGGGAATAATGCTGGGTGGGGGGAGTCACACAGCGGGGATCACGAAGCTTGGGTGGGAATAATGCTGGTGGGGGAGTCACACAGCGGGGATCACGAAGCTGGGGGTGGGAAATAATGCTGGTTGGGGTGTCACAAAGCGGGGATGACGAAGCTGGGGTTGAAAATAATGCTGGTGGGGGGGAGTCACACAGCGGGATGACGAAGCTGGGGGTGGAAATAAGCTGGGTGGGGGGGGAGTCACACAGCGGGGATCACGAAGCCTGGGGAATTAAAAATGCTGGATGGGGGAGTCACACAGCGGGGATCACGAAGCTGGGGGTGGGAAATAATGCTGTTGGGGAAGTCACACAGCGCGGGAATCACGAAGCTGGGGTTGGGACTATGTTGGGTGGGGGAGTTCACACAGCGGGAATCACGAAGCTGGGTTGGGATCTAATGCTGGGTGGGGGAGTCACACAGCGGGATCACGAAACTGGGGGTGGGGGTGGGAAATATGGCTGGGTGGGGGAGTCACACAGCGGGGGTCAGGAAGCTGGTGGAGACTAATGTTGGGTGGGGAGTCACATAGCTGGGTGGGGAATTACACAGCAGGTGGGCACACGGCATGGGTGGGGAGTCGCACAGCCGGGGGTCACGAAGCTGGGGTTGGAATCATGACACATAGCTGAATGGGGGGGGGGCACACAACAGCTAGGACGCATGACAATGGAATTGGGATCACCTAACAGGGGTGGGAGGGGGGCACGAAGTTAGGGTGTGGCGTCACACAGCAGGGGGTTCATGAAGCTCAAATTGGGAATCGTATCGCAATGGGGAAAAAGTGGGTGGGGTAATGGGATATTGGCATTATTATGGTTCCAGCCAATATTAATAATCAATAATGTCAGACTGACGTTCAAATCATCACATCTCACGACTAACGGACCATTGGTAACATCGTCGGTGAGTAATGTTTAAGGGGGGGGGGGGGTATTTGGGCCTTGGTAGTTCTGAGACGCGAGTTGCGTCTCCAGTTGCGTCGCTCGGGACAAAGTCGCCAACTGACAGATTTCACTCCTATTTATAGGTGTTGTCAGGCCGAGTTGGACAAGTTCCGTGACTTACGGAACTTGTCCAACCTCCCGCATAGTGATTGGCTAGATTGTATGGACGGAATATTCCGATCAGACACGAGCCAAAACAAGCACAGCCAGTAAACATGGCGGCTGCATTCAACACACACAGGAAAGGAAATGCCAACAAACTATTGTGAATTATAACGAACTAAACAAGTTTCCTGCTGTGTGAAGACGACAATCATAAACTATTGACAAGTGTGAACATTCAGGCATGCATCTGAGATCGTGGTAAGTTGTGTGCACAAAATGACAGACGTGTTTTGTTGTCAAAAATGTGTGATAAATTCGAAGCGAGGAATACGCAATACACATCTGTGTATAGCGATGCTTCGCTGGCTGGGTCGTTTCAGTATTAGTGCATAATCCGAATATGTAATTACGGTGTTGCGGCCAGCCAATCAATTCACTCCATGTGTTATTACATGTGTGCCATATCTCATTTATAAAATGGGTTACAACACGGCAACACAATGTTTTCATGTAATAAACGTGTGTATGATTCAATAACCCATGCATTCTAATGTACGTATGCAGTCACAGAAAAACTGTACTACCTACACTGGAACCTCTCTAAACCGGACACCCTGGGAGGTCCCAGGGTATCCGGCTTAGAGATGCTCCACTGTAATTCAGACAGATGAACACTACAATACATGTATGTATGTATGCGTTGCGATCATGAACATGCATTATGTTTCAGGTTTTCAGATCGTTTATCTGTATACAACTGTGTGCATATCACAGAAGCTAAACTCAACGTGGTGTTACTCCTACGGCGTTGACGGAGCAGTACTTCCCTGCACAGGGTTCAGTACCAATATGTCATGTGACGTCAATGAGACGCTAGATAACATAACCGTAGCTGCATACGAAAGCACCGACTGCGGGGATGATGAGAAATATACGGCCCGTTGTCGGACTGAATGTTGCAGAATGGGTTTCCCAGACGCTTCGATTGGTATCCCCACTTTTCCAGCACATTGTTTTGGACATCGCAATTGTGATAATTGGTATAACAGCGTTATGAAAATCGCAGCTGCTGTTACAAACCGCATTAGATACATTTTCGCTACGTACGACTGTATCAGTGAGAATTTTCGTGTTTTACATATTACTATTCAACCATTCACTAACTAAATACAGTGGGTATCCGGGGGCCGTTTCACTAAACATCGTACGACTAAAATGTTCGTAAGTGCAAACATATGATAGTCTGTAAAGTTCACATTAACTGTGTTTTCTTGTAAGCAATTATCGGATTTACATTTATTGATCATAGGCTGCATATAATGTAAATCCATCAATTGACATTTCCAGACGATCCTAAATGTTAACTTACGAACATTCTAGTCGTACGAAGTTTAGTGAAAATGCCCCCATATATACATAGAAAGTGATGACAAATAAAGGAAAATAGTTTAATTGAAGATTTTTATCGTATTTCTGAACACAATTGCATATATAAGTCGTCTGCAAACATACGGGATTGTTAATACCGAAAAGGTAACCAGCATCGCAAGTTATTTTTCAGTGAGGGTAAACTCAATGAGATAGAAATCTTGTTAGAAACGTGATACTGGCAGCCAGGGACATGGATTTTTATTTCAGTAAGACGACTTGATACATTTAGTAAATCGTTAAAACAACATAGAATGTATGTACTACATTGTAATCTAATAAAATTGATGTCACTAGTTGGCGATATCGCGTTTTTAATTAGATTTCGAGTTAGTAAGCTCGTCTAATTTACCTCGGTGATAATTATTTAAGTCATCTTATCGCGATAATTGTGTTGTTGAGACACACTGTAAGGTGCGTTGAAATGATGACAATAACATGCCATAATATGATATGTTGCGATAGGAACAACATGTAATAGTTTTTGAAAAAGCATGAGGAGATAATGCATGATATTTTGCCAATGCATTATCGATAAAACATGCAGAACAAAAACGTGAATGTTTACATTCTCAAGTCTGTACGGAAGTCACATGCTCTGTGAATACAGATACACCATCAAACACTTGTGATAGATACGTGATAAGTTCATGATCTACGTATTTCCGTTTTATATTTTAGACACATCAAAACGCACCTTCCGTGTCACCTCTAATGCTAAAACTGGGAGACATAACACGAATATAACTACTCCAGCCATACGGTCATCACATAGAGCCAATACGACATATTCTACCCCCGATACAAGCCACACAACGGTATCACTACCTGTGGCTGACACTAGTAACCCGACACCAGTAACTAGAACAACCAGCTTACTGCCAGACAGTGAGAAAGGTATATACAATTAGCTCTATTTTACAACATAGTATTTGTTTATTATAGTGCCACTCCTATTAGCTTAAACAATATTAGTTCAAATAGTACGGAGCCCCGCAGGGGACATGGATTTTGTTTTATTAATTCATTCCCACGGAATGAAAATTAGTTCCCTCGAATTAACAATTCGTTCCCACATTATAACAATTCGTTCCCTCGAATTAGCAATTTGTCCCCACGATATAACAATTCGTCCCGTCGAATTAACAATTCGTACCCACGAAATGATAATTCGTTCCCTCAATTTAACAATTCGTTCTCTCGATTTAACAATTCGTTCCCACGATATAACATTTCGTTCCCGCGAATTAACAATTCGTTCCCGTGCGAACGAATTGTTATTTCGTGGGAACGAATTGTTAAATTGAGGGAACACATTGTTAGTTCGTGGGAACGAATTGTTATTTCGTGGGAACGAATTAATGAAATAAAATATTCTACGTCCCCTGCGGGGCTCCGTAGACATCACACAGGGCCAATATGACATATTAAACCCCCAATACAAGCCCCACAACGGTATCACTACCTGTGGCTGACACTAGTTACCCGACACCAGTAACTAGAACAACCAGCTTACTTCCAGACAGTAAGAAAGGTATATACAATTAGCTCTATTGTACAATATAGTATTTGTTTATTATAGTGCCACTCCTATTAGTTTAAACAATATTAGTTCAAATAGTACGGAGCCCCGCAGGGAACATGGATTTTGTTTTATTAATTCGTTCCCACGACATAACAAGTCGTTCTCTCAATTTAACAATTCGTTCCCTCATATTAGCGATTCGTTCCCACGATACAATAATTCGTCGAATTACCTCGAATTAGCAATTCGTTCCCACGATATAACAATTCGTTCCCGTGGGAACGAATTGTTATTTCATGGGAACGAATTGTTAAATTGAGTGAACGAATTGTTATTTCGTGGGAACGAATTAAGAAAACAAAGAATTCTACGTCCCCTGAGGGGCTCCGTAATACGAATAGGATACGTATGGGCCAATATACATGGATATAAATTGTGAATAAGCATGAGAAAGCAAGCACAATATGAGTTTACGTTAATTCTTACTCTTGAGTAATACATCAGTAAATAGTAATGTGGCAGGAATACATATAATGTATGCATATGCAAGTTTGATTATTCATTGAAGAAGAAAAAGATGATATGCTCCCAGACATGCATCTCGAATCATTGACATTATCTTGTGAAGATTAATACGAGTATAGATAGTCGATGACCTAGTAGAAATGTATTTACTAGTATTGACTTACGAACCGATCAGTCTGTGAATCGTCTCCCGTCATGCAGTGAAGCGATTAGAGGCAACGGTGAAGTGTTGAACCTTTCGTAATACAAGTTATTTTACTGCCATTCGTATTGAAAGGGTCAGTCAATTTATTCTGGCTTATAACATAAATTACATGTGTTTGCCATACACGAATGTACGGATCCCCGCAGGGGACGTAGAATTTTTTTTTTTTAATAATTCGTTCCCACGAAATAACAATTCATTCCCTAAATTTAACAATTCGTTTTTATATCGTGGGAACGAATCGTTAATTCGAGGGAACTAATTGTTAAATTGAGGGCACGAATTGTCATTACGTGGGAACGAATTATTAAATTGAGGGAACGAATTGTCATTTATTGGGAACGAATTGTTCATTCGAGGGAACGAATTGCTATATCATGGGAACGAATTGTTAATTCCTGGGAACAAATTGTTATATCGTGGGAACGAATTGTTAATTCGAGGAACGAATTGTTAAATTGAGGGAACGAATTGTCATTTCGTGGGAACGAATTGTTAATTTGAGGGAACTAATTGTTATATCGTGGGAACGAATTGTTAATTCGAGGGAACGAATAGTTAAAAGAGGGAACGAATTGTTATTTCGTTTTAACAAATTAAAAGAAAATCCATGTCCTCTGCGGGGCTCTGTACGAATGTTATTCACCACGGTACAGTGAGACGACGCATAATGTATTATGGTAAATGCAAGATACGAGAATTTATTATATGTTAGTGAGAAGCCAATATAATCATAGTTAGTTACCTAATAAAACATACAGTATTAACCATTTCACCCCTAAATATCTGACATTGACAGGACCATGCTCATTTCTTGACTGTTCTATTAATCAGATAAGGGGTATTGTTTGAAAATGTTATAAATATATAATTACACAAAACTACAGATCCTGATCAGACGTCTCGTTACGATACGGCTCATCTAATCTGGAACTACAGGGTTGAAAGTGTTTAACCCCTTGAACCCGAAAGCCCGCTATAGCGGGGTCCGCAAACAGTGCAGATTGAGATAAGCCGGCTCGTAACGAGCCGTCTCATCAGGATCTACACTTTTTTCAAATAACTTTCATATTTTGTTAGAACAAAAACGCCCCCTTTTCATAAATGGACTAATCTGAAAATCATGTGACGATTGGATTGGTAGGGAAATTAGCATGTCACAGTCCATTCCAGTGACTTAGGGGTGAAAGGGTTAATAATCGCATAGGTCATACCGTGTATTTACTTGGTATATGTTTCAGGAACTAGGTCTGATTCGGGAAATAACAGACTGACACTGATCATTGGAATAGGGGTCGGTATACTGGTGGTCGTTGGTCTAGTATATGTGGCCGTTTATTGCTGCATATTTAGAAGGTGAGCAATATTTGTCATTGTACAGTGTACGTTCATGTTCAATATACAACCGCGCCATATCATAATTTATTAACCAAGTTCATGCAAGGTACTCATTCACACGTATCAACATTTATAAACGTTTTGTTCTCTTATTCCTCAATTAATGTATATGTTGTTACCTTTCAGTTGAGCCGCTTCCCGTTTTCATAGCGAATGTAGAATTATCTTCCGCATTTGCCCTGAACATTTCGTCAACTTTGGACATCATTTACAGAAAATATTGAAATTTTGTAAACATTTTTCATGAGGTATCGCATATCTTCTGAGGTATCAAATCACATGGCGCGTCACAAATTCTGATATTTGTGCATGTATATATGGCATACATGGCATACATTGTGATTTCACTTTCTTTTGGTTTGCAAAATACCTATTGCTAGTATAGCTGCAAATGATCAATAGTTCCATTTTATGTTACCATGGTTACTGGCTTTTCATGTGTCTTATAGACATTCGTCTGCCTGTATATGCATACTCTTTATAACATCATGATTTGTATTTTATCCCGTCAACACAGTGCGTATGTGCCGTGAAACACGGTGCCGGGAAACATTTTTGATATCCTGTCAATACGACCTAATCATTGCGTATGAATAATTGCGGTTGTCATACTAGTCGATTCTCCGATTTTGAGAATGCGGCTGGGGTTATATTTTTTGCATTTTTTGCATTTTAAAGCTATTTGTAGGTATCGTCTATCCCGTTTCCTAAGCCTTGCCAGATAGTTTTTCCCATTCACGGCACTAACCTACTATTCTCTATTTATACCAGCAGCACGAATAGTAAAGAGAATAGAAAACAAATGAGCCCAAATGCGCTGGTGGGAAAGACTTGTGGTACCGAAGGTATTCTGTGTACCCAGGACAAAACAGCCAACGCTAGATCAACACCCATCAATCGTACACCCAGTGGGTATACCGTCGTAGACAATCCGGTCCATCAAATATACGCTGTGTATAACCATGATACCAGCTGTACTAATGAGTTACGGGAACTAAAGCAGACCAGAAAGGCAAAACGAAAACAGGAATCGTATGATCACATTGAACTGAGCGACAACGTGGCAAGGAATTATCACAGTGAAGGACAATATTCTCATGTGGTGAACTACAAAGCGACGGTAGCCGCTGATAGTTATTCACATATCACTCTACACGACA
Source organism: Conchocele bisecta (assembly GCA_029237695.1). NCBI lineage: Eukaryota > Metazoa > Mollusca > Bivalvia > Lucinida > Thyasiridae > Conchocele > Conchocele bisecta. Next base: position 149,604,816 of record CM055265.1, on the reverse strand, counting down.
ACCCTACAGCACGTGTGACTGTAGTAGATGAACACACCAATGTGGACAAGGAACGTGAACCAGATGATCACTACAACCATCTGAGGAACTTTCTAAACTGAATTCCTGGAATGTATATAGACAATACCGCCAATTGTCTTTTGATATTAATATTATCAGGCAAGGCTTGGAACCGTTTCCGAGCCGAATCTGATACACTTGATATAAAAAAACACTAGCTTGCTATTCGAGTTGTGAGTAACGTTTTAGGCTAGAGGGTGGGCACACTCATATAACATGGTTTTCGCTGACTGTTGCGTCATGACATTAACGTCATTCGGTAACGTGATGCTACGTCTTTCAACCAATCAAACGTAGTGTTGAAACCGATGTTTCCCGAATATAGTGATTGAAGGATATTACAAATTGTGATTCGCTTTGTTTTTATATAAAGAACGTGTTATATGTGAGTAAATGTTTTAACTAGATGAGCTGAATATCGTGACAAAATACGCTCGTGATTTGGCGCTACCGCCAAACAAACTCGGTTCAATACGCTCACTCGTTTGTCTATCGGAATGATAGCCAGTTATCGTGTTGGAATTTGACGAATTTACGTCCGATAATGACGTTGACTGCATGCCTAGTCATACCATGTTCAGAAAAAGGGTTTATATCTTCAGAGCAAGACACAGCAAGTACTGTCTTGAAAGACTGTCTTGGCCCTGTTTACAGAACATGGAAAATCTTTTACTTTGCCAGAGGCCACATTTTGACGATTGCAATATTAATCTTAGACCACCAACGGATCATTTTTCCCTTGACGGGTCATTAGAAGTGTACATTACACCACTTGGTTCTGGAGATTGGCAGTAGTTTACACCACTCTCACGCTGCACATAAATGGATAAAGGACGTCAGTACCGTAACTATGATGTGTTTCCTTTGACCAATAAAATCACGTTCTCGAACACATGCCCTGAATCACGCGACATTATCATTGATTGCGGCCCGCCTCCGGACAGTAACTCTTGGCCATAATTACGTTCAAAATTCGCTTTGTGTTTTGATATAGACAATACCGTATGTAATAGATATATGCACGTCAATGTTTACTGCCATTAATTAATATGCTCACTCGTTTGTTTTGCGGAAGCACACAGTCACTCACCCATTACTTAATTACATGATAATCAGTTCACATGTTTGAATAAACTGTATGTACTATTACTTGGAGCTTAAAGTAAAATAGTCGTGGCATGCACTGCTCCTGTCTGGATCGTCAATGAGAGCAGCGTCCGACTTCAAAGTAAAATAGTCGTGCCCTGCACTGTTCCTTTCTGGATCGTCAATGAGAGCAGCGTCCGACTTCAAAGTAAAATAATCGTCCCCTGTACTGCTACTTTCTGGATCGTTTGTGAGAGCAGCGTCTGAGTGTATAGTAAAGTAATCGTGACTTGCACTAGCTCTACCCTGAACGTCATCGATGCCAGTACTAGATTTTAGAGTTAAATATTCTTTGCTTGCAACTGTTCCGTCTTGACTGTCAACCATAACATGACGTTCTCTCCGGTTTGGTTTATCATCCATTTGCCCGTGCTGTGATGTCAATGTCTCATAGGGAGACGGCGTATTCGCGTCTGACTCAGCACCTCGCAGATCGGTATAAACAGCGGCCGATGCGAAGTCGCCAGCTGTCTCTAACCCTTCGTAATGTGGTGGCATGCGATCTGCCGTGGCTGCCTCTTGTACAGTCTCATATTCTGGTCGTAATTCATTGTACACATTACTTTCATCTTGGTTTTTAGGTTTGTCTTTATTCACATCCATTGTTGACATATTTCCTTCTTCGGTTCTCCTAAAATTTTCACGATCTGGAGCATTTGCGACACCGTTATATAAATGGTTATACGTGTCATCTTCAGCAGTGGTGTTATCATTCAACGGTCCATTGCTATTCCCATTACCACCGCCTGTATGTGAATAAGTGACATCATTACATGACGCATTTGTGTCTAAGTGGTCGTAATTCCCATCGGTCTGGACGCGTTCACCTGGTGTGTGTAGATGGTCATATGGGTCACCGTTCTGCTGTCGTGATTCCTCTTCATTGCTTAGTTTGTGTCGTTGGTCTAACGGTTTGAGATACTCGTTACTATCATCAATATCGCCACATTCCGTGTACTCTGTATCAACAGTATAAATTGTATTGTAAACGTTTATGGAAGCTTCGTTTGTGTCAATGTCATGTTCATTGTACGTAGGATTGTCTAGTTGATTGACGGTTTGATCTTTGTTATTGGACCCATCATTAATGTCCAGATCGCCCTTTGATTTCTGTTTAATTCTGAGGCAAAACGATAAATGAAATTCATTTTCTTTAAATATATGGCTGTGACTAGAGAAATGGGGTTGATGGGATTTGGTGACCAGTGCATCTCCTGATCAAATATCACACTCTCCTGTATCCAAGTAACAATCTGTATAGCTTGTCAGAATGATGATGTTTCATTGATGGAATGGCAAACGAACATTGCAGATTCTGATCAGACTGTGCGGATGCACAGACTGATCTGGATCTACATTGGTCGCAAACACCCATAAGCCCAATTTATCCCGTCAAAACAGTGCGTATGTGCCGTGAAACACGGTGCCGTGAAACATTTTTGACATACTGTCAATACGACCTAATCACTGCGTATGAATATGTACGGTGGCTGGGGTTATTATTTTGCATTTTAAAGCCATTTGTAGGTGTTGACGGGATAAATATAATCGTAAGTTAGTGCCGTGAATGGGAAAAATATCTGGCGCGGCACGGAAACCTTGCCAGATATGTTTTCCCATTCACGGCACTAACCTACTATTCTCTATAAGCCCAATGTCTCCAGTCATCATAGCCACATTTAAATACATCGTTTACGCTCTCTTTGACAGCATACTACCAAACTTGTTGAAGGACAAAATGTATTAAAAGTAACAGAGTGAGAGATGTGTAGCGTAATGAAAGTGGTCGACCGTTGTGACAGCCACTGTTATAGTCCAATTAAACCACCGTTGCGACCGCAGTTGTTATAGATGACCGTTGTGACAGCCACTGTTGTAGACCAATTAAACCACCATAGCGACACCCGTTGTTATAGACAACCACTGATGCGACAGTCGTAGAACCACCGTTGCGACAGCCGTAGAACCACCGTTGCGTCAGTTGTTGCTATAGACAACCACCGCTGCAACACCCGTTGTTTAAGACCTATTACTAGCACATTGGTATAGTATATGTACACTGTACGTACCGACGGCAGATAATGATACTGACTATGACGGCGGCGACGGCAACAAGCGCCAGCGGTACAGAAACTGCGGCTGCCACAGGAAACCCGGCGTCGTCATCTGCGGTGCAAACAGGCAACCTACTGTGACATGTATACGGACTTAACCCTTAGAATGCTGGGAATGAAAATGTTTTATATTTGTTGTCTTCTTTCTCAATAAAAAAATGGTTTGACAGCACTTTAGAATCATTTCCATTGGAAATGATTGTAAAGTGCTGTCAAACCATGGTATTGATGAGAAAAATAGTAACTTAACATTACACTGAACAATTCTGCAAAAACCAGGAACACCCTTTTCCGACGTTTCGGCACAAGGCATTTATCAAGGAATTAGCTTCTACTAAACGCTAAGTGTCATCCATTTTAGATTTCACATTTTTTATGTTCATAACCACATGACGTCGTGACGTCACTGCATGAGCATCACGATGTCATAACGTTATAAAAGATGGCGTGCTGCATAACTAATCAGGAAAACAAAATTAATATTAAAACAAGAGGGTTGCGCAACTGACAAGCGACATGTTGGAAATCCTGCAGACCCTGATTAGACTGCGCGGGAGCGCATGCTGATCTGGGCCGACACCGCATACCAATCGCGTCGTCATCCACAGCGAAAACCCAGATATTATATGTATAGATACAAAAGCAAACTAAGTTGAAGCACATGCACAACTGCTGCAGTGGCCAGTGGCTACATTGATCGCCAGACATACATCATCAGTATTGAAAACATCTACGGTTGACATCTATATAGCGTTGAAAGGTCAACGGGGGCCGATGGCGTAGGCGGTCAGTGCAGACCCTGATCACTAAACACATTACCGATATAGGTATACATGATGTATAGTGCCTGTTTGCAGTGGGGCAGGTTATTACTGACTGAATGGCAAATAATGCAGAACCAGATCAGCCCGCGCATCCGCGCAGTCTGATTAGGCTCTACACTGATCGCACAACCCAAGTATCCCATCCTTCCAGTGACAGCTACATACACTGTACAAGTTACTACTGATATAATGGTAGACAGTCAATATGGAGAAATGCGGACTATTTACGTTCCATTGTGTTTAAATGGGAAACAAAATTACATGCGTATATAATAAAATTATTTAAATCTTGCAATCACAACTCGAAATGATTTACGCGATTTGTATTGGCTACGAGTAGCCACATCCAGGTATTTGGCATGAATAAACTCAAATGAAGAAAACGCAATTTTGTATAAAATTATCAACTTGTTAACTTCCCATTGGTTCTGAGTGACGTTCTGCTTTCAACGATATTGTTGTGTTGACGTTACAGTACGTCACTTGTTTTGACGTGAAATATTATAAAAAATAATGCCATGAGCATTGGCGTACACGTTGGTTGGGATCCGGAATACCAATGAAAAATAGGATGTAAAACTCTTGGAAATATAATTACATTGGAATTAAACACTTTTATATACATAATCTTATAAATTCCAACAATACTGACTAAAGGCCTTCCGGCATTCATACAGTACAGTTGGAATTTTAACATCTATACCTCTCCCTACGCAAACCAATATGACACACGCCAACGGATTTTGTACCTTCGGACATCTGCGTAATTTCATTAAATACGTTTACAAACATTACAATATTTTTCATAAATTAAGTGAAACGTTGACAAAACGTTGAGTACATGCGGAATAGAATTTAAAAATGTTGTCAATATTTGATGCCATTTACGGAAAATATTGTAAATTTTGTAAACGTATTTTACAAAATCCCATGGCGTGTCTCATATGTTGTTTTTTCCTATATAGTACATGTACTCGCAGCCAAATAAATGCGTGTAAACCATGTGGATACATCTCTCCAACTGGTCACCTGTACCTTTGGACGACCTTTTCTGAGTACTAGCCCCACTGCCGGTCTGCGCCTGAGTTGGGCTGGTACTGGTTGGAGTGTGTGACTCTAGATCTGTCACCGTGGGGGTATCCGTCGACGGACTGTGGGGCGGGGTGGTGGGGTTGGGTGACTCCACCGTGGGGGTGGACGTCACAGGACTGTGGTGCGGGGTGATGGTGGTACTATCGCCGTGATCAACACTTGACGTCACCGTCGCCTCTGTTGTCGATGCATCGGTCGTAGTGGTTACGGTGGTAACGACAGGCCCACACGTCACTGCAAACATAGATCTACAGTGGAACCTCTCTAAACCGTTCACCAAGAAAACACATGTGATCTGATTGTTTGTGATTTTCAAGGTCATTTATCTCAGATGATAATGTTTGTTCGTGATCAAATTGCACACAACTATGGCTCAGAATGATCAAACGCCTGATTTACAGTGAAACCACTCTAAGCCATGGTGTCCGGTTTAGAGGGGTTCCACTGTAATATACTATCAGGCAATAAGATGCGTAATGCTCTATTACATACTTACATACCGCATATTATTAAAGCAAACACAGACAATGTTCTGATATGTGTCTGTGATTGGAGAAATGGGCTTTGCAACAAGTGTCAACGAAACACTCATAATGCTTCTGACAAATAATATAGATCGTCATCAGGCTACAGGAGTGTGTTATTTGATCAGGAGCTGCACTGATCACAAAACCCATTACCCTCATTTCTCCAGTCACAGTCGCATCCGAATAGTCCGATCAGGATCTGCCCTATACTTGTAACAAATTGTTGAATCCAGCATATATGTGTCTTTGACTGGAGAAATGGGGCTTATGTGTTTTGCGACCAGTGTAGATCCAGATCAGTCTGTGCATCCGCACAGTCTGATCAGGATCTGCACTGTTCGCCTTTCCGACAACTAAACACTCATAATATGACAACATAATAATATAGATCGTCCTCAGTTTGGATGAGTGTGCTATTTGTTATTTAGTATTTCGAAACAATACATCTTATAAATAATGGAATAGTCCAAAATTAGCATGGAACCTGCCATAGTACATGTACATATTTAGGGGTGAACGGTTAAACGTGAGTCCCAGTGTCTCGTCGCTACATACGAAGGAATCGCTTACCATTTACCTTTCCAGCGTTCGACCTTGGATTTATGGTTATCCACGTTGTATCCTTATTTATTTGAATGTTGCGTAGCTCTATGTGGGTTTCTCCGGCAGCCAATACGTGTTGTCGATTGAATGATTGGTTACCACAATCCCACTTCAGACCATTCGCTGTCACTACGACACATGTGGCCGTCGTTGTAATATCAATGGTTGTATTTAGTCCTACAACGGTTAAGATAATAGGTTTGTTGCTTTTTATTTTACAGTGACAGTTAGTGTCGTTTGAACGTGTGTTGTTGTACGTCATCAGATGGTGATACGTCTTGCCGTGGAATGTTGTCGTAGCCTTTTTACACATATTAATATCCTTGAAACCGAGCTCTGAAAACAGAACCATGCAAAACAATTGATGTTATTCAATCGGCGGAATAGTCTCGAGACTTGATATTTCGACACACATTTTGTATAAACATACAATTACTTTATCAATAAAACGTTCACAAAATTCCTCATCAGACCTTACAATAAAGAAAAGATATAATAATAACGAACTATGTGGATATGTCGCTGTTACATTATACTTACGGTTAACGCAGCGGTAATTCATCTCCAAAGACAATGATAGGCAACGTTTGGTTTGGAATGCTTTTCCTATTTGTAGAAAGATACACTCTGATTTCCATGAACACGATAAATATACAGATTCAGTAAGTGTCCATATAGCCGGTTCGCAGTCAACGACACATACATCTTCTGTGATTTGCTTAATTTGTAATGAATTGATCATGATCTTCTGCGAATCGTTGCACGATATGTTGATTGTGCAATTGTCGTATTAACAGGAGACTTTTCTACATTCGCATTTCTCCAATATGTACAGTACTGAAACAAATAGAAAACGTTATTGTAAAGGGTATAGTATTGAAAACAAAATTGATCAGGTAACGAACTTTGCATTGGCCTCGTACATACGAACTGGTACCAAAATGTCGTACCCTATTTTGGTTAGATGCGAATATACTTGCCACAACGGATTCAATATTACATGTACTTAAATTGCATTGGTCGCACGATGTCACATGGCGTTGCCGAATGATGTAAGTGTGACGACGCAATGTCCGCGTTCCTTTCAACGGATATCACCGTATGTATGTACACCATGTAGCATAAAGCGTTTCCTGGTAAATAAAATACCACACTAGACTAGTCTTTTGATATCAAGTTTATCAGGCTGGGCTCGAAAGCGCGTATGAATTCCTCGGTGAGTCTCGGAATTCATACGCGTTTCCTAGCCTTGCCTGATAAACTTGATGTCAACAGATACCTAGCAGATAACTGTATTTAAAACCACTCACAAGACTCAGATGACTGACGACATGGTATCACACCATTTACGACAACCATAGCTCCAGCGTAGGGCCTATATACTAAAAGTCATGGTTTTCTTATCATTAATTTGAACATAAAATGCTTAGTTGTTGTTTATTTTGTGCTCCAATCGCGTACATATTGATTGATAACAGGGTGTTTTATTTTGCATTGAAAAAATGTAAAGTAACGTGTTGTTTACTTTAGTGTCACTCCTGTTGAAATGACCAGCCAGGTTTGACTTATGAGACACTCATAATCTTTCAACATCAGTACACCTTAATTCCTATCCTATATGCCAGGTATCAGACAGGCAATATGCCAGGTATCAGACAGGTAATTGGTACCATTTATTAACGAGCTACCGGCTCAGCAACCGACCATGTCATTCAGCCGAACCGAGGACTGAATCTTCGACCTCCCAGTTGCGAGGCAGATACCTTATATATTAGTTGCGAGCAGTAACTGTTGCAATCTACTCCCGTATCGGAGGGTACGGGAGTAGATTGCAAGAGTTACTGTTTGCAACTACCTATCCACTAGGCCACGCCAACTGGTTGAGTAGATGCGCATGATCAGGACACACCAAATCCAACACTAATTTCCACATCGGAGAAGACATTTGAAATTGTAAGTGGACGACGAACCGACGGTCGAAAAGCAGTAACAGTAACCCTTTCACTTCGGGTAATAAAATAAAACAAATGTACTCACCCAAAACAACACTAATCGCGGAATACATGGTGTGGTCTCACATTCGTCTACTGTGAATTATACTAATATCAAAGTTTAATCACTCTGCACTAGGGTCTACTAATATAAGAATAACATACTGAATAAATCTTTAGTTCTAACTAATATATCTCAGTCTATTCTGAGGCACTACATTTCATATTTCTCCACCATGTTATACGTTAGTTATCATATTGTTATTCTTAGTGGACAAATAAGACATTAGTTTCCGCAGTTTCAACTAAAACACCCGGTTAATCCACTGGGGAAAATATCGTGACTATCCTGACAAAGGACAAGGAAGTTAACTAAAGTGGATATACCATTTATGTGATAGTGATTAGAGAAATGTGGCTTAAAGGGATTGTGACCAGTGTAGCTCCTGATCAAATAGCACATTTGTGTAGCCTGGTAGCGATATATATTGCTTATTAGAAGCATGATGGGTGTTTCATTGATGGAAGGCGAACATACCGATCCTGATCAGACTGTGCGGATGCACAGGCTGATCTAGATTGACACTGGTCGCAAAGCCCATAAGCCAAATTTCTCCAGTCACAATCACACATGATACGCCTTGTAATCGTCATTCTACCGTACAAAATAATACCTGAAATGCATACACGGGGTATAAAGCTATACTCGGTTAGAGCCAAACCATGCGTTAATTCTCCATTATTGCATACCAGGTAAGATAGGGCTGAGACGAATGTATCGTCTCTGGATATGGGAGACACTTTTGTTGGTCTATTCTTTAGATGTGACTGGAATAGCTACACAATTATGTACTTGTATGTATTTTCTATAATATAAGTTTTTGTTACTCCGCGGGAGTGCAGGTTTAATATACAGAAAGTGCTGTGAACTTTTCTTTACACCTGTATTATTACGTTGGCAAACGGTGTAGATCCAGATGAACCGGCTCGTAACGAGCCGGTTCATCAGGATCTGCACCGTTTGCCGATGGTCTCTATTTCTTCTCTTTTTTTTTACAAAATTAAACCTTTCCCAGCTAATGGAATAGTCAATATGTATTAAGAAATGGTCCATTTCTGTTCCTTTGTGATTAATGGCATAATAAGCAGCACAGAAAGTTGTTGAAGTAAAGTTTGCAATATTCACGATTTTTTAACATTTAACTTCATATATTGCGCTCCTCTCCTAAATTGTCTATACTTCTTTCGACAAACGTCGCAAACAAAATACCAAGAAATACTCTGTCATAAACTGTCAGTCAACAGACCGACTGGCAATATGACATTTTAGACGAGAGTGAAGACATATCAATAGCAGTTTTGATAACGATCAATGTTCGCTAACGGATGCACACGCTGATATATGGCTACGCTCGGTGCAAACGATGTCAGGTCCATTTTCCAGCCTGTGGTCCAATACTGTGGTTGATTACCTTTACGTACACATACCACAACCAGACACACGAAATACATGTACTGTCGTCAGTATAATGTTTTAATCGTTCAAGTTTCATATCGCCCGACTAAAGCGTTTTCGGATCATCACATGTTGTGATAATAAACGCTCTACGTTTCCCAAGTAACATGATATTATAAACTGGAATACAATATGCAATGTTTTTGTTCAGGGGAACTTTATAAAATAAAATTGAGAAAATATCCACAAATAGTGCAGATGCTGATGTGATGGCTCGTTACCACATATTTGGCTATTCTTGACAACTTTCCTTTGTTGATAGACCTATGCTCCCATAACCTGCATCCACCCTGCTCTGGAAATTCAGTAATTACAATATAGGTTTGATTACTGATAATAAATATAAAATGCAGCAGCTGGAATTGTAATCATGTTACGTGACAAACATGTTCAGATTAAAACAAATAAATTCCAAAATATGCTGTGATCTGGTGGCCATTTCACTAAACATTGTACGACTAAAATGTTCGTAAGTGCAAATGTAGGATCGTCTGGAAATGGCAATTGGTGGATTTACATTTATAGAGTATAGGCTGCATATTCAGCCTATGCTCAATAAATGTAAATCCAATAATATTTTTACAAGAAAACATTGTTAATGTGAAATGTACAGACTATCATAAGTTTGCACTTACGATTATGTTAAAAGACACATTAACATGAAGCAGATTAGTACATCAATTGAGCAGGTTCTGCATAATTATCCCCTCGCCGATAGGCAAGATGGGATATATAGCGTTAATCGATGTACGTGCGTACGTGCGTATTTACGTTAGCAACACGATTAATATTTCAATAACTCATGAACCGCTTCACCGATTTTGGTAATATTTGGTCACGTCCTACTGCCCAATGTGAAGGTCACTGAGAACTTATGTTCACCTTGTTTGGCAACTACGTTAAAGTTTTGTTTTTTTATTCAATAAATTATGCACCGCTTCACCGATTTTGATAATATTTGGCCACAATGTATGTCTAGGGATGATGCTTTGTTTTGCATACAACCCACGTCCGACCGCCCAAGGTCAAGGTCACTGAGGACTTACTTTTTTTCTTTTCTTTTTTTTATTATCAAGGCTGTCAGCGAGTGGATTAGCTTCGTTTAACGATGCCCGTTCTTTTTTGCACTACATTGTGTGCCTAATCGATGGGCCCGAGATTTAAAATCATACACAGAGCACAATGCATACCGGAAATACTAATTGTACGCGAGCATTTATATCGACAAACCAGGAAACAACCCTAGCTGGGCCTCATAACATATGTCTTAGATGTGCAGCACCGCATGTCGCCAGTCAGTGCATAGTATAGTAGAACGAAGCGAAATTATAGACCCGTATGGAACTTCAGATGTCCCACATATCGGGCACGGTTAGCATCCACAGCAGAACCTCTCTAAACCGGACACCCTGGGAAGTTCCCAGGGTGTCCGGTTTAGAGAGGTTCTGCTGTAATACAGCACTCCATGAACATTTTCGGTCATGACCAGACACGACAATTAGACACAGTGTAGTGCAACTCATCTAAATTAAACACAATGGGGCAACAAGGTGACCGGTTTAGAGAGGTTCTACTGAATGTTTGACACCCGGTGTTCGGCCTGTCCCACATCATCATCGCAAATTCTTAAATGCATACAACACATCCGATGTTGGCCTCTTTATGGACTTATAGGTGGTCCTGACTGGAGAAATGGGGATTATGGGATGTGTGACCAGTGTAGCTGTCACGCCAGGGTGACACCGGGATAGTTTACTGATGGGATGGAAAGAGACAACAAGGTATATAGTTACAATGATGATGTATTTACAAATAATGATATGCACAAACAAGGAATGATAATGTCAGTACGGACAACGTCCTCTGGATGAAGCCCCCAGATACAATCGCACAAACTAGGCACCGTCACGATTCTGGAACAGGTAGGTATAGTTCAACAGTATGCATCATGTTCAAGATCCGATATTCAACTCCGGTTTACGCCATGATGCCAGTGACGTTCTTATGACGTCGTAAAGTTACTTGGAACTAGAATATACAGACTACTTGGGCGGATGGGGCCAATATCACATGGGTGAACGTCCTTCGAGATTCATATCGTCCTCGGACGGAATGACGTCACCGGAATAATGCCCCGCTCGATACGCCCTTGGTCCACGCGGAGCGGAGTCCCCGCTGGTACACGGTGTCGTGTTGTGGACTCCAGAATAATATATGTGTTGCGTACTGGTTCTGCGCAAATACACCACATGGACGTGCCGTCGCTGGATGCTGACTGGCTGGCTGACTGGCTGGCTGACTGCCTGGCTTGCTTACTGACTGGGACTACAAAACACCAACGGTGTTGTTACCAGAATGTAACGTGTTATAGTCTCAATAATAGTCACAGTAGTGCACATGAAATCATTATTATGATTGCATGGCAATACTATGATGAATCATGATAAATTGTAATGTACACAAACATATTTTCACCATCCACTATATCTAGTGTACCCAACGATATATATATATTCACAGCCGTACATGTGTGTGTTTATTAACAATAGCTTTAAGCCATATGGCCCATGAAGCAAGATAAAATACAGTATACAAGTGTGTTTAACAAGACAGCAGACAGGATAGGAACTATCTCACTCAGCTTTATAGTTACATGCTTGATTCTCATTTACTGCAAAATAAATAGTATGTTGTTTCACTTACTAGTTCGGTTGTATTTCGTATTATGCTGCTATGATGTACTAGTTCGGGCTTTCGAATGGAATATTCAAAAGACAGACCTACTACAACATGAGCGTATACGAATATGTACTAGCTGTCAATACAGACGTCCTTCACAGTTATTTACCATTAGTAAAGAAACATTTAATTGCGACTGGCCTTACCCTGATCAGACTGCCCGTGGGCAACTGTGCTAACTTAATAAAGAGCAACTGTGCCAAGTATTTTCCTGTGCAGACTCACAGTATTACATTACTAATGATAAACACTGTAGACTCTAATCAGACTGTAGGATTCCACAGGCTGACCCAAAGCATCAGTGATTGAAATAAATTATACTTCACATCATGTCCTTATTGCAGCTTACTGACGTATACATCAGTGCATTTAGAGCAGAACTGTCTGATCAGGTTAATCCTGGTCACAATAGCATTTACAATATTTACAATACATTGTGGACGTACATGACTTAATAAAATGAATGTACAGACGACTGGGTTTGGAGTTTACATGTGTCCACCATAGAGTAAATGAAAGTCGTCCAGAAAATTCACGTTACATGTACAATTGTTACATGTTAAAATTGGCAATATTCTTATATATTGTACAGGGCGTAGAACTGATATTGGACTGAATCGTAATATAAAATGCATAGCTAATTTTAGTAAACATTTCAATCGTGTTCGCCCTTCGTTTACAAATAGAATAAATTGCTACAGTAAATAACTGCAATTAGTCGGAATGACATGCACAAAAACACATGAGAATAATATGCCATTACAATACTCACGGAAAGCTCCCACATGCCAAACCTGTAATCGTTATAATTTACACGTAAACACGAATTATTAATGATTCAGTTCGATTTGATTAAGGGAGATAATCTACATCAGCGGATACATGCCTTACGGCTTCTTTTATTGACCAAGCATTTGGTCGAAATGGGTTCAAATAACTCAGGTAAATGAAATAGGGCAGTATTATCGAGGATACGATAACAATGCGGAGAATTGCCGGTCTTGGCAGGATTCAGACTTAATTGACAGCAATAGAAAATAACTAATAAACATATGTACTTACCAGTTCCCAGTGAAGGCATGCGACCCAATGTGTTAAGAAGAATGTTTGAGTGTCCGACTGCTAGAATAAGGGTGTGATAGTATATATATGCAACTCTAGCGCACAATTTTCCTACCGTAGTCCGCCTGTCAATATAAACACTCTGTGCCAACATTTTGTTTACAATTTTGCGTAAGTGGACTAATGTTCTAACAGTCAGTCTAGCTCATGAGAAATCTGGCGAATTAATCTGAAATAATTCAGTCATACAAATCAGTGTTACAAATAATGGATGATAAAGAAAATAGTCGGCTACAATTCGTGACAGTAGCTCCTGATCAATTAGCACACTCCTGTAGCATGATACATTGTATATACAGAGTGGCCTGCGGTTCTCTTACCAGGCGAATTGCAATTCCTGGAGCGCAGGATTGCAATTCGCGTTCCCATTAATTGCAATTGGACCGCAATCGGACCGCAATCGGACTGCAATCATGTGACCGCGGTCCAAAGAGTTGGTTGCGGAATTGCAATACTTATAGCGCAGTTCGCGCTGCGCTCCGCTTTTAATTGCAATTTACGCTACTTTGTTTCTGTAAACTGCGAAAGAATGACCGCTTTACGCTGCGCTCTGCGGTAAAACCAGCGGACCGCTCTGCTTAACCAATGCGGCAATAAAATCGAAATAGTTGACAAACGTATCCGTGTTCCAATCCAAAATTTTATCCCATCTATCTAATTCAAAGTGACTACCCTAGAAATTCAGCGGTATTTGTGATCTGTTTTTTTTGGTGCGCAAATATAAATCGGCGGGTTATTGCGAGACAAACAGTGAAACATTGACCTTGACAATTTCTTGGACAAAACAAAATGTCGTCACTCACTCACTGCCGTTCCGAATATCAAGAACACATTAATAGACACCACCATGCTGACAATATATTTATTTTCATATAAAATCAAATGATAATGTGTGGTCTACGGTATAATATAGCAAAACAAAGCATCAATTTTGCGTTTTGTTTTCTTTTTCGTCGGTATCAAATTACGTTTTCCTATTATGTTGACATTATTTCGACGCGATCCTATAGTCGACATGACAATTTCTGAGATCAATACAACTTTTCATAATGTCTTTCAATTTCAAGCTGCAAGGAAACTGTGAATTGCATATTAACCATAATAACATGGTGAACATATTGATAATAATTTTAAAAGAAAAGCATATTTTAATTTTCGAAACCTGATCATAAAAATTAAAATATTAAAAATTTATTTTGGAATTAGATTTATATTACTGCAAACGTTCTGTTCTAGCTGTTGATTTCTATTGGCCCGATTCAAATTTTGTGAAGATAATTTATTTAAAATAAATCCGATGATAGCCATTTATTTAAAATAAAACGGTTTACTTGTGTCACAGAGTGAGAAAGATAAATAACGGCCCGGAATCGAACCAGGGACCTCATGTTTACTGTACCATGCCCATGACTCTACCGAGGCAAGCTAACAAGGCACAGATCATACACACTTCATCCCCATGGTCAGTTGCGTACTGTGACATTCTTCTCCGCCAAATTGAAATTCGTCCTCGAATTCTATGTTTAATTTTTGTCTCCGAATTCCTTATGTTTGGGTACAATTTGGGAGTATTTATCAGTCGCGGTCCTTTGTTGGGCAACAGAATACTCAATTATCGTCCGTACCCAGAGTTCCGGTGCTCCATAGTTTTTTCCTGCAGAGTACCGAATCGGATCTCATTCGCGCTTTAGCTGTTAATTGTGACATATTTTTTCTGTACTTATTACACAGAAATGAATAAGTATAATACTGACATTTCTTTCAATTGAAAAATACAGAAAATATGTCGCAATTACCAGTTGAAGTGCAAATCAGATGTGATTTGGTACTTTGCAGGGGAAACCACCTACGGAGGAGCACCATTATAAACTCTCGGTACGGACGATGCGGGAGTATTCTGCAGAGTTACTTCCCGCAACTACGTTGGGCGCTAAATGTCACAGGTGAGAAAGATGTGCACCAGCCCGGAATCGAACCGGGGATCTCTGGTTTACCACACCATCGCTCTACCTGCTGAGCAAACCGGGCACAAATACACACTTATTCACCATAGTGATCACTTCATTCAACCAAAAATTCACAAGCTAGAAGTTATGCCAAATTATTACAGTCAGCGTCACAGATTATGCTCTTGGCGACTTATTGCGGACACAAATTTGTCCATCAATTTGATCAAATAAACAACGGAATCTGACAGATAACACTACGACGGCGCATGGAAACATCATTATTCTGGTACTTGGAATCAAAATGGTGGATATTAAGATCAATATGTGAGGCGCTGACGGAACCTTTAACATTTTTTATCACGATAGCAGCTACAGGGATTGTTGGACGCATTTATTTAGAGAAACAAGAGATTACAATGGATTGGATAATATACTAAGTGACATTTTGTTCTAACAACGTACACCAACATAGAGGATTAAATTTGCGACAATGTTGGATTCTGGATTTTGTGGACAGGTGACAGAAATCGGAGCTGGATAAGAACCGACAGACGTGATTCTGAATATGCGTGCTTGGTCTGTGGTTTTTCTTCCAGATCATGTCATGCATGTTTTAATTTCACGTCATGTCAAAGCAGCACTATTGAATATAATGAATAACTTTAATATTCTACACCAGAATTAAAGTTCATTCATCGTCTGATGTGTAACTGATAAATTAAGGTAAGTTACTTGTATATGACAACTTTTGCCTCACCACGATAGAGGAGGGGGGCATTTAGTGTTACCCTTGACCTTGTCCGTTCTTCCGTCCGTCACCAACCTAGTAACTCGAAAAACTTTTAAAACCGTAATAGCTACATACCTGAAACTTGGTACATGTATGTTTGATTCGACCCCATGGTCATGGATTATCTCCCCCTTTTCAAGTTAGAATTTTCCAATTTTGTCTTGTAGCTCGTAAAACTTTTAAACCCTAATAGCTAACACACCTGAAACTTGGTATGTCCTTATGATGAGTAGATTTGCAAAGTTTATTTTCATTCGACCCCCGAGTCATGGATTATCTCCCTCTTTTTGAATTAGAATTTGAAAATTTTGCTTGTAACTCGTAAAACTTTTGTAATAGCTACAGCACTGAAATTTGATATGTAGCTTCCTTCTGATGAGTAGATGCGGAAAGTTTATTTCGATTTTTGATTCGAACCCCGTGTCATGGATTATCTCTCCCTTTTGGACACTGGAATTTTGCCTTGTTTACTATCAAAGCGATATGTGGGGTATCCGTGTTCTATGAACACATTTTCTAGTTTAGTTATCTCCCTTTGTTTTTTCGCGCACTGATTTGTCCGGAGCATAACGCGAACACCCTTTGCAATATTGTTTATGAAACTTAACACATGCATAGGTCTCACTGGACAGGGCGGAGCTAGCGTTAAAGGTACTTGCCCACTCAGTAGGCACAAAATGTTCTTTATGTCAGAGACATCATCGGAGACATTTTCTGGCCAGATAAACAATCATTTACCATTACCCACGTATTGTTTGGCATTATTATACATTTTATATCAGAAGAAAATTTCCACATTGATATCAGGGACGATAACCGTGTTTCCTTAAAATGTTAACGGACATTACTATTTATTCTCTGTATTTATTTTTTTGATGTGCAATGATCATACTTTATAATATGTCAATTTTTTTTTCAGTTGATGCATTTAATTTAATAGTATAAATAATTATAAAATATCATGCCCCATTTTGCACATGAAAATACCGATACCACCGCGCGTCACTATCAGTAAAATAAATATTACCAAATGATTATCTGTATAGCGGGCACTCGTAATGTTTATATTAAAGTAGTGGAATAGTGACAATTATACACTTATTTAAATTCCCATAAAGAGAATTTTTAGCCTACTGAGTGGGCTTGCACCTTTAAAAAGGGGTTGGACAATTGTTGTCGACGACGCCTGCGGACAGTGCGATATAGTCTGGCACATTGACGTCCATCTGTATTTTTTTTTGCCGAGCCTGCTTGCGGAAAGCGAGACTTAGTGATCACAATGACGTCCGTGCGTCAGTCCGTCCGCAAATCGGTGTATGTTTTTAAATACCATATCCTAAGTCACATTGACTTGAAACATCAAATGCTTATTAGTCATAATCCATATATTCATTCTGTCTCCCACTCATGCGGCCCCTGTGCCCAAGGAAGGTCAAGGTCAAATGACTTTGAAATTTTTGTTAAAGTTTTTGCATACCTTATATCTCCACAACACTTACCCAGATTTGCTTCAAACTTCAGATAATTCTTTATTATCATCCATATTTTCATATTATAGCCCACACATGCGACCCACATGCCCAAGATCAAGGTCAAATGACTTTCAAATTTGCGTTAAAGCTTTTACATACGTTAATTCAAACTTCAAATAAAATATACTCGGACACCATCAAATGCCTCGGTGGGCTCAACATGCGGGCCATGGCCATCTGATTTTTATTTACCGTAGGTTAAAGTTTTTAAGAACACTATATCTCAGAAACAGCTTCGCCAATTCACTCGAAGCTTCATATGTGTGTTTATCATCATCCATATTTTCATTCTATGCTCAACTCCTGCAACCCCTGTGCCCAATATCAAGGTAAAATTACTTTCAAATTTACCTCAAAGTTTTTGACATGCCTGCATGTGGACAGTGCGATATAGTTGTCACATTGGCCTACATACGTACGTACGTACATCCGTCCGGTTAAATATTTTTGATTTAAGGTTAAAGTTTTTAAAGGTACATGCCCACTCAGTAGGCACAAACTGTTCTTATAGCAATTAAATAAGTGTATAATTGTGTCACTATTCCACCAGTTCTAAAAATTATGTGTGCCCGCTATCCATATATAATCATTTAGTAATATTTATTTTTTACTGATAATGACTAGCAGTGGTATCAAGCTATTTTCATATTCAAATGAGGCATGATATTTTTATGCCACCAGGTTTCGAAGAAACGGGTGGCATATAGTGTTTGAACCGTCCGTCCGTCTGTCCGTCCGTCACACTTTTCGGTTAACCACTTTTGTCACAGTTTCTCAAATATGCATGCAGGTGGCATCCGCGTTCGACAGACGCATTTCTTGTTTTTAATAATTTATGCTAATTAAAGGTACATACCCACTCAGTAGGCACAACAATTAAAGTTATGTGTATTCTCAGTTATTTGTAGGAATTAAATAAGTGTATAATTTTGTCACTATTCCACCAGTTCTAAACATTACGAGTGCCCGTTATATGGATATAATCATTTAGTAATGTTTATTTCACTGATAGTGACACGCAGTGATATCAGGCTATTTTCATAGGCAAATGGGGCATGATATCTTTTAATTACTTATACTAATTAAATGTGTTTCCCTGAAAAAATAATGTTTTCGACAGATTATAAAGTATGATCATTGCACATCAAAAAATAAATAGTAATGTCTTGGTAACATTTTCAGGAAACACGGTTATCGCCCCTGGATAGCAGTGTGGAAATTTACGTCTGATATAAATGTATAATAATGCCAATAAATATGTGTATTAATGGTGAATTAATGTTTATTTTGCCAGAAAATGTCTCAGATGATGTCTCTGATATAAAGAACATTTTGTGCCTACTGAGTGGGCATGTACCTTTAAGAACACTATATCTCTGAAACCGCTTCACCAATTCACTCGAAACTTGAAACTTCACATACAGTGTATTTGTCACCCACATTTTCATTATAATTTATATGTGCCCAATGTCACGGTCAAATTACTTTGAAATTTCCCTTAAAGTTTTTATTTTTTGTTGGGCCCGCTTGCAGACAGAGCGATATAGTTGACACATTGGTGTGCATTCAGGATAAAGTTTTTGGTTAAAGTGTTTTTTAGTTAAAGTTTTTGGGTTGTATACTATCAAAGCCTCGGCGGGTGCGGCATGTTTTTACGTCAACAGGGCTAAAGCTTTGTTGCAATAAAAAAAATTGTTTGTACTATCAAATGCCTCGGCGGGCACGACATGCAGGCCATGGCCATCTAGTTATTATGGCATGCGATTTGATCAGTCGGCCATCGCACCATGACTAGTTTAGCACTTGATCAGTCGGCCATCGCACCAGGACTAGTTTAGCACTTGATCAGTCGGCCATCACACCAGGACTAGTTTAGCACTTGATCAGTCGGACATCGCTCCAGGACTAGTTTAGAACTTGATCAGTCGGCCATCGCACCAGGACTAGTTTAAAACTTGATCAGTTTCCCATCTCACCAGGACTAGTATAGCACTTGATCAGTTGGCCATCGCACCAGGACTAGTTTAGAACTTGTTCAGTCGGCCATCACACCAGGACTAGTATAGCACTTGATCAGTCGGCTATCGCACCGGGACTAGTTTAGCCCTTGATCAGTCGGCCATCGCACCAGGACAAATATAACACTCGATCAGTCGGCCATCGCACCAGGACTAGTTTAGAACTTCATCAGTCGGCCAGCGCTCCAGGACTAGTTTAGCACTTGATCTGTCGGCAATCTCACCATGACTAGTATAGAACTAGATCAGTCGGCCATCGCTCCAGGACTAGTTTAGCCTTGGTCAGTCGGCCATCATACCAGGACTAGTTTAGCCTTGATTCAGTTGGCCATCGCACCAGGACTAGTGTAGTCCTTGATCAGTCGGCCATCGCACCAGGACTAGTATAGAACTTGATCAGTCGGTCATCGCACCAGGACTAGTAGAGCACTTGATCAGTCTGCCATCGCACCATAAGTAGTATAGTGCTTGATTAGTCGCCCATTGTACCATGCCCAGTATAGCACTTGATCAGTTGGCCATCTCACCATGCCCAGTATAGCACGTGATCAGTCGGCCATGCCGAGTATACATGTAGCACTTGATCAGTCGGCCATCGCACCAGGACTAGTAGAGCACTTGATCAGTCTGCCATCGCACCATAACTAGTATAGCGCTTGATCAGTCGGTCATCGCACCAGGACTAGTAGAGCACTTGATCAGTCTGCCATCGCACCATAAGTAGTATTAGCGCTTGATCCGTCGCCATTGCACCATGCCCAGCATAGCACTTGATCAATTGGCCATCTCACCATGCCCAGTATAACACGTGATCAGTCGGCCATGCCGAGTATAGCACTTGATCAGTCGGCCATCACACCAGGACTAGTTTAGAACTTGATCAGTCGACCATCGCACCAGGACTAGTATAGCACTCGATCAGTCGGCCATCGCACCATGACTAGTTTAGAACTTGATCAGTCGGCCATCGCACCACGACTAGTTTAGAACTTGATCAGTCGGCCATCGCACCAAGACTACTTTAGAACTTTATCAGTCGGCCATCGCACCAAGACTATTATTATAGCACTTGATCAGTCGGCCATCGCACCAGGACCTAGGTTTAGCATGATTAGTTTCGGCCACGTCATCTTGCATTAGACAGAAGTGGTGGTCGGTGGGCGGGGGGGGGGGGGGGGGTGTACGTCATCCTGCATTACAGACAGAAGTGTGGTCGGTGGGCGGGGGGGGGGGGGGGGGGGGGGTGTAGTGTAGTCATAGACACAACCTGGTGGTGGTGGTGATATAGACCGGAACTTTTAGGATGCCAAATGTAGATGGCTGGTGTGTGTGGGGGATCATTGTTTTGTGTCCCCCGCGGTGGTGCGGAGTACAATGATGAATTACTTATGAATCGCAGGCGGGAGTGTAGTATTTCACCATGCCCAGATACGTATGTCACTTGATTAGTTGGCCATCTCACCATGCCCAGTATAGCACGTGATCAGTCGGCCATGCCGAG
Source organism: Conchocele bisecta (assembly GCA_029237695.1). NCBI lineage: Eukaryota > Metazoa > Mollusca > Bivalvia > Lucinida > Thyasiridae > Conchocele > Conchocele bisecta. Next base: position 149,583,292 of record CM055265.1, on the reverse strand, counting down.
TATAGCACTTGATCAGTCGGCCATCACACCAGGACTAGCAGAGCACTTGATCAGTCTGCCATCGCACCATAACTAGTATAGCGCTTGATCAGTCGCCCATTGCACCATGCCCAGTATAGCACTTGATCAGTTGGCCATCTCACCATGCCCAGTATAGCACGTGATCAGTCGGCCATGCCAAGTATAGCACTAGATCATTCGGCCATCACACAGGACTACTTTAGCACTTGATCAGTCGGCCATCGCACCAGGACTGGTATAGCACTCAATCAGTCGGCCATCACACCAGGACTAGTATAGCACTACACGATCAGTCGGTCATCGCACGGGACTAGTTTATAACTTGATCAGTCGGCCATCGCACCAGGACTAGTTTAGAACTTGATCAGTCGACCATCGCACCAGGAATAGTTTAGCCCTTGATCAGTCGGCCATCGCACTAAGACTAGTTTAGCCCTTGATTAGTCGGCCATCGCACCAGGACGACTAGTATAGCACTCGATCAGTCGGCCATCGCACCAGGACTAGTTTATTGGTGGTCGGGGGTGGGGGGTGTTGTGTAGTCATAGACAAAAACTGGTGGTGGTGGTGTGATACACATTGTTCCCACTGTGGGATATAGACCGGAATTTTTGACGCCAAATGTAGATGGCTGGTGTGTGTGGGGGATCATTGTTTTGTGTCCCCGGCGGTGGTGCGGAGTACAATGATGAATTACTGATGAATTACTGTATTGAACACACATGTATATGCACTGTGATACCGTACTTCACAATCCTCAGTTTTAAATTGTTTCTGTATCGTAAAACTGAACATTTATTCATTTTTAAAAACTTAAAATTGTGGCAGATGATCGAAATGAAAACCGGATGTTTACATGCGAAATGAACCGGTGCATCGGTATATTTTAACCGCACGATGACCCACTGTATATTCATACCATATCCGTACGGATATATCGTATGTTTTTGTATAATATTCGTATAGTACGTTTGTATAATGTAAACAAACTGTACTATACGATGATACGGTAAGTTTTTAACGGAAATAGCGAAAGAATGACCGCACAAACGGTATCGCGAAAGAATGACCGCACAAACTGGACCGCGAAAGAATTACCGCACAAACGGTATCGCGAAAGAATGACCGCAACAACGGGACCGCGATTGGACCGCAATTAGACTGCAATTTCAGAGCGGACGAATTGCAATTCAACGACCGCTGGATTGCAATTCTTGGTAAGTGAATCGCAGGCGGGAGTGTAGTATTTCACCATGCCCAGTACGTATAGCACTTGATTAGTTGGCCATCTCACCATGCCCAGTATAGCACGTGATCAGTCGGCCATGCCGAGTATAGCACTTGATCAGTCGGCCATCGCACCAGGACTAGCAGAGCACTTGATCAGTCTGCCATCGTACCATAACTAGTATAGCGCTTGATCAGTCGCCCATTGCACCATTGTATAGAACTTGATCAATCGGCCATCGCACCAGGACTAGTTTATAACTTAATCAGTCGGCCATCGCACCAGGACTAGTTTAGAACTTGATCAGTCGACCATCGCACCAGGAATAGTTTAGCCCTTGATCAGTCGGCCATCGCACTGCGACTAGTTTAGCCCTTGATTAGTCGGCCATCGCACCAGGACTAGTATAGCACTCGATCGGTCGGACATCGCACCAGGACTAGTTTATAACTTGATCAGTCGGCCATCGCACCAGGACTAGTTTAGAACTTGATCAGTCGACCATCACACCAGGAATAGTTTAGCCCTTGATCAGTCGGCCATCGCACCACGACTAGTTTAGAACTTGATCAGTCGGCCACCGCACCATGACTAGTTTTGCCCTTGCTCAGTCGGCCATCGCACCAGGACTAGTTTAGAACTTGATCAGTCGGCCATCGCACCAGGACTGGTTTAGAACTTGATCAGTCGGCCACCGCACCAAGACTAGTTTTGCCCTTGCTCAATCGGCCATTGCACCAGGACTAGTTTAGAACTTGATCAGTCGGGCATCGCACCACGACTAGTTTAGAACTTGATCAGTCGGCCATCGCACCAAGACTAGTTTAGCCCTTGCTCAGTCGGCCATCGCACCTGGACTAGTATAGCACTCGATCAGTCGGCCATCGCACAATGACTAGTTTAGAACTTGATCAGTCGGCCATCGCACCAAGACTAGTGTAGCCCTTGATCATCGGCCATCGCACCAGGACTAGTTTAGAACTTGATCAGTCGGCCATCGCACCACGACTAGTTTAGAACTTGATCAGTCGGCCATCGCACCAAGACTAGTTTAGCCCTTGCTCAGTCGGCCATCGCACCTGGACTAGTATAGCACTCGATCAGTCGGCCATCGCACCATGACTAGTTTAGAACTTGATCAGTCGGCCATCGCACCAAGACTAGTATAGCACTTGATCAGTCGGTCATCGCACCAGGACTAGTTTTAGCACTTGATCAGTCGGCCACGTCATCCTGCGTTACAGACAGAAGTGGTGTCGGGGGCGGGTGGGGGGGGGGGGGGTGTGTAGTGTAGTCTAGACAAAAACTGGTGGTGGTGGTGATACACATTGTTCCCACTGTGGGATATAGACCGGAACTTTTAGGACGCCAACTGTAGATGGCTGGTGTGCGTGGGGGATCATTGTTTTGTGTCCCCGGCGGTGGTGCGGAGTACAGTGATGAATTACTGTATATTTAACACATGTATATGTACTGTGATTACAGTACTTACAATCCTCAGTTTTAAATATTGTTTCTGTATCGTAAAACTGAACATTTATTCATTTTGAAAAACTTCAAGATATGGCAGATGATCGAAATGAAAACCGGATGTTTACATTCGAAATGAACCGGTGCATCGGTATATTTTAACCACAGGATGACCCACTTTATATTCATACCATATCCGTACGGATATATCGTATATACGAACGGATACGTATGTTTGTATAATATTCGTATAGTACGTTTGTATAATCACTGATAATGTAAACAAACTGTACTATACGATGATACGGTAAGTTTTTTACCGGAAATAGCGAAAGAATGACCGCACAAACGGTTATCGCGAAAGAATGACCGCACAAACTGGACCGCGAAAGATGACGCACAAACGGTATCGCGAAAGAATGACCGCAAAAACGGGACCGCGTTTGGACCGCAATTAGACTGCAATTAGACTGCAATTCCAGAGGGGAAGAATTGCAATTCAAGGACCGCTGGATTGCAATTCTTGGTAAGCGAATCGCAGGCGGGAGTGTAGTATCTGTTGGAAGCATGACGGGTGTTTCATGAATGAAATAGCGAACAGTGTATATCCTGATTAGACTGTGCGGATGCACAGGCTGATCTGAATCTACACTGGTCGCACAACTGATAAGCCCCATTTATCCAGCGACAGCCACATATGTCCGGGTATGGAAGGGTTTGGATTAGAAACAATTCCCACCTTTAAATATTCTGACCGTGTCTTACCGTCGTCGACGTCTATGCGACGTCTAATGCGGCCCCAAAGCCTCTGTGGACGCACTTGTACGTTGTTTGGATACGTGCGTCAATACGTGTTTAAAGGTACATGCCCACTCAGTAGGCACAAACTGTTCTTTATAGGAATTAAATAAGTGTATAATTGTGTCACTATTCCTCGAGTTATTCAAATTACGAGTGCCCGCTATACAGATACATGTATAATAATTTAGTAATATTTATTTTACTGATAGTGACGCGCGGTGGTATCATGCTATTTTCATATGCACATGAGGCATGATATTATTTAATTATTTATGCTAATTAAATGCGTCACCTGAAAAAAATAATACATTCGACAGATTATAAAGTATGATCATTGCACATCAAAAATAAATAAGGAGAATCAATAGTAATGTCCGTTATCATTTTAAGGAACACCGTTATCGCCCCTGATATCAGTGTGGACATTTACGTCCGATATAAACTGTATAGTAATGCCAATCAATACGTGAGGTAATGCTGAATGACTGTTTATTTTGCAAGAAAATGTCTCAGATGATGTCTCTGATATACATAACAGTTTGTGCCTACTGAGTGGGCATGTACCTTTAATCTACTTTTGAAGGAGTTAAGGGAGTGTGCCATTACGACTTCTTCATGTAAATTGTTCCATGTACAGTGAAACCTCTCTAAAGTGGACACCCTGGGAGGTCCCCAGGGTGTCCGGTTTAGAGAGGTTTCACTGTATATAAGGCATTTGATAATTCCGAGTCATATATGTGTGCTATGCAATCATGCACAGACATTATCACCGGAGATAAATGACAAAGAAACTCAATGACAAGTATGTCTCTGAAAACGTTGGTTCTTGTAACGAAGCTGCTTCTCCTATGGGATAACTTCTGCGGTGGCCTCTAGTACGAGTGCAACTTGTTATGGCCAACGATATATCTTTGTCAACATGGTCGATTTGTTGGAAAACGTTGTACGTTTATACGTTCGTACCATATAGTCAAGGTGCATGATCACGTGCTTACAACAACAACAACGTCGCCCACTCCAAAGTAAGTATTATTTGATATTTTCCTTAATATGCAACGGATTTTGATGAAATATGGCGCAGCAAACGCGTCTTCATGAGATGCATTTGGTGGTACAGGGGGTTTGGCACAGACTTATGTCGTTTTTGCAAAGAATCGATTTCAGATACGGAAACACGGAAATCGTTTCATCGCAAAAACGACAGAAGATTGGGCGAAAATACAGAGACCACCAAATGCAGCTTAACAAGACGCGTTTGATGCGCAATATTTCATCAAAATCCATTACGTAATAAGGAAAATATAAAAGAATACGTATGTTGAACCCTATATGTCACAGAAACGAATATATCACACGTGTGAAGTATTCGTGCGAATGCGTCACACATTTCGGTGAATACTGGCCGAATTCGGTCGAATACATCACAAACCGAAAATCTCACCCAAATATTTTTCACTTTTTGGTATAAACGAATATGTCACACAATCGCAAATTTCAAACTTGACCGAATATAGTCATATCTTTATCAAATCGAATGTATCGACAAGACAATCACTTTGGAGCATTTATTGTCCAAATCTGATCATTACGTAATCCAAGATGACCGCCGAAAGGTCAAAAGGTCATTATTTTATTAGAGATTTCAAACGTCTTATTTTCATGAACCGCCGGGCTGATATTGGACAAACTTCAGAGTTATGGTCCGTGGGTGAAGACTTTTCATATTTGTTAAAATGAAGATTATCGCATAATCAAAAATGGCCGCCGTCAAAAAGTATGTAAAATTCTTAAATATTTTAACAAAACACGGTTACTATGATCCGCCCTGCCCTTAGCATTTTTTATTTCCGTCTTACAAATATTATGAAGTACTGCCAATAAGTGTACCATCTAATAACAATCAAACGCTATGTGTGTATATTAGTGACATATCTAAATGTTGAAATAATAAAATATAGCCTCCACAATACACCCTAATGTGAGCGACCTCATCAGAATTTACATATTATATACATAGAGCAATGAATGGAACAAAATAGGAACGAGATGGCCGGGGCCCGCATGTCGCGCCCGCTGAGGCGCACGGACGTACGGCCTCCAACGTGCCGACTATATGGCGCTGTCGGCAAGCCAGCGCGACAAAAAATCGCACACTTCTAATGGTGACGATAAAATTATTACGAGACGATAATATTTTGAACAGTATAGTTCTGTCATTGTTGGTGTGTGTGTGTCACACATGTTCAGGAGAATGAACTGTCAAAATATTAAAGCAATCCTTCAAGCTTATTGAAAATATGACATGATGGAGAAACTGGGACAAACTTTTCGACGTAAACAAATGGCTAAGTATTTCATCTGCATCAAAGGTCACAAAGGTCTAGGTCGATTACTGGTGGCGCGAGTGTGTTACAGATGTCCAGGTAAAGCAAGTGTCCAAGTATTGAAGGAATCCTTCAGGTAATATTGAAGATATGAGATGATGGAGAAACTGGGACAAAGGTTTCGGCGAACTGTACACGGCCGGACGTACGGACGGACGTACGGACGGAGCATCAGGAGCAAAGCAATATGCCACCCTTGCTATCGCATAGGGGGCATACAAACGTTTAACACATTTTTATGTAAATGTAATAATATTCCTTTAACCCATTCAACACCACATACCTATTTACTGGAGTTTGCAAACAGTGTAGATCCAGATGTGCCGGCTCGTAACGAGCCGTCTCATCAGGATCTGCACTGTTTGTGACAAACTTTCTATTTTTACCGCCAATATCTGACAACAAAATGTAAAATGTTTAAATTTATAATGAACATCTCATGGTTAATGGAATAGTCTGAAATATAACATGAAATATTCCATCACATGGTCATTCATGTTATAATTGTTCTTGTTAGGATTTCATCTTCAAATCTTCGCATATATTCTAGATAGGCTACAATACTGACACAAACTGTATCTTTAAATAACTGTTTTTACAGTGTACACGTGAATTTTCTCGGTGTACACCTTAATACCTATGGTCTTAATGTACGGGGTTTTGCCATTTCATATTTTCATATGAATTGATATCATTAAAACTGAGTTTGTTTGAAGAATTTACCCCTGTGCCAATTCTTGAAGCACTACGATGACTGAACTACAACCAATGTCTCGCGGTATTTGTTCTGAGTTATGTCCCGACGGTTTTGTCTGTTGTTTTTCTACGGGCCCTCCGGTTTTCCACCCCATTAAAAACAAGCTACAGACTCAATATCAGATTCAGAAAAATTTAATCTCAGGTCAGATACAGCTGCAAGTTATGTCTGGTGCTAATTATCATACTTGTAGTCTTGTTTCCGTTAATAACCATTTTGTTTTGGTCACACCAATTCTCAATAGCACTAAGTCTTAGATCTGCTTGTAGATTAGTATGGATGATAACTGGATCGCTACCTGATGTATGAAGTGTTGTGTTATCGACAAACACATCAGTTGTTAATTAATAAAGGCAAATCATTTATAAATAAAAGAAATAGAGTACGTTGGTCCAAGAAGTAATCCTTGAGGAACACCAGCTATGACATTAGCGAAATCGGAAGAGATATGACCGTTTGTCTTACGGTCAGTTAAATACGATGGCAACCAGTTAAGTGATGCCATTTTGAATTTATAGCTTTTCAATTTTTGCAGTAATACAGTGTGATCTACAAGGACAAAAGCTTTCTTAAGGACCCATTCTATACCTGATCATCGTTTTGATTCAAAGATAATTGCTTAGTAGTAAATGTGATGGAATATATGTATAAGATATATGTGAACACTGCCTCGTTACTGTATCCTATACGGCAGATGGAATGGTGAACTCGGAATATTGTGTGTTCAAACCATCAGCCACTTTCACCTCTTCTGGCGTTTGACACAAAGCGAAAAATATGAAGTAGAACATATCGTATAATGCAGAAAACCCAAGAGAACGGACTCCTATCAATTATAGTACACCAAACTGTAAAATATGTCAGTTTTCTGTACAGGTTTGTGCCTGTGTTTTTAGCAACATGAACCACCATTATAAATAGCCTCACACACATAATTTCGCACAGTGTATCACTTTTACCTGGCAAACAACACAACAAATACAATATATACCCACTACTGTACCCTGTTATTATCTATCAAATCCAGTGACATGTAAGCAGTTACCTGAGTGTATTGTCTCTGGTGTCTACTCACCTACTATGCGAGTAAATATGGCTTTACCTATGGATTGGATAACGTGTACACTAACAATAGGCTGTGTATCAGAATTGAAAAGTTGCACATCAAAATTTATTTTGAGATTGATGGGATAAATGCTCAGGTATCTCGTACTTTGTATCGTTTGCTGGCATAATATTCATAGCATGCCGTAGTCATATCTTTCTATGATGTATTGCACCAAATTGTTTTTGGTTTACTGTCATATTATTTGCTGTATGTGTCAAACCCACGAAGTGGTGAAATTGTACGATGGCTTGTACATACAAAGAAGGCGGAGATAGCAGCTCAATGTACCATATAATATACAGTAACAAGACAATATTTACATAGGTTATATTCATATACCACATCACATCTTATGAAGCAATTATCATTGAAGCCAAGTGTATCTATCTATGACCTACTACCTTAAAGGTACATGCCCAAAATTACGAGTGCACGCTATTCATATGCAAATGAGGGATGATATGTTTTAATTATTTATACTAATTAAATGTGCCACCTGAACAAAATAATATTTTCGACATATTATCAAGTATGATCATTGCACATCAAAAATTAAAATACAGAAAACACAGATTTTCGAAATCTAGATTGGGTTGCATGTAGCAGTTTGTACTTGTCTACACACTCCTTTAGGTGTTTGTTAACATGCTTTTCAAATAGTCATGGTCGTGAACATAACCTATGAAAAATAACACAGAAGTGTAGTGTGTCTTATTTTCATGTTAATTTCAACTAAAAATAGTTTCTTTCATTAATATTCGATCAGATGTTTTGCTATCCGTATCCGGATCCAGATCCTGTAATGCTAGACGATATTATTCAAACAAAAACATGTATTGTACATGAAGCGAAGACATACATATTCAACACCATCTGAGTCACAGTCACTTTAATGTGTCCATGGCACGTGAGTGTAGGTCCTGACACTTGTTTCCTTTTCTTAGGTTAGCCATGACCAACATATATGCATATGTATGCTAACTACTGTATTGCTGCCGGATCAAATGAATGGCGAAGAATAAAAGATCCTGATCAGACTATGCGGATGCATGAAGAGATATAGGACTATGTTAGTTGCAAAAGTTTCTTAACCATTTCAGCACTACAGCCCTCTATAGCGGTGTTTCCGAGCAGTCTAGATCTAGATGAGCCGTCTCATGGTGAGGTTTTGCAATGTTTGCAAGTACTCTTCATATTGTTTAGGAAAGAAGTAAACATATCCCCTTTTCATAAATGGATTAGTCTCATTACAAAATGATTGGATTGGTCGGAAAACTAACATAATTAATCAAGTTATTTAGGGGTGAAAGGGTCAAGCCTGCAGTGTTAGTAATTATTTGTTTAAGATTTTTAAACAATACATCTTTTAATAAATAATGATGAAAATAAGATGTAACCTACCATAGTATATATTTAGGGGCGAACGGGTTAAACATGTGTCTCAGTGTCTCGTCGCTAAAATGAAGGAATTGCTTACCATTTACCTATCCATTGTTCGGTATTGGATTTATGATTATCCATGGTGTATCCTGATTTCTTTGAATGTTGCGTAGCTCTATTGTGTGGGTGTTCCCCGCCGACAATTGTATTTGGTGGTTGATTATTTTGTTACTACAGCCATACGTTTGACCATTCACTGTAAGAATGACACATTGTGGAGTTGCTCTGATGTCAGTTTCCAGTTGTACAATGGTTATCTTTAAAGATTTGCTGCTTTATGTTGTACAGTGACAGTGTTGGCTAAAGGCATCTGACTGGGTGTTGCTGGACGCCATCAAATGATAATGCGTATTCTTTTCCAGTTGTGTACGATTGCTTTCACACATATAAATATTCCCTGAAATATTAAAACAACGATATTATTCAAATCACCTCCGATCTAAACATGTCTACAAATAGTTTGAATTCTCTTATTACATGTAGTTTAATAGTCCCCAGAATTGATATTTCGACACCAATTGTTGATAAACTTTCAAGTACTGTATCGATAACATGTTGACAACACCGTACATATGTGTCTGCCAATGAATATGCACTAAGATGTCAAAGCACATGTGGCTGTTTAATTATACTTACCTAGGTTAACGCAGCTGTACTTTATCGTCACAAACAAAGATATTTTAAGTTCGGTTGTGAATTCGTTTAATATTGGCAGAAAACTGCATCTTGATTTCCATGAACACGAGACATACGTATATCTAGTGAGTATCCATATATCTCGTTCGTCGAGGGTCTCGTAGGTATTTGTCGTCTCCACAGCATCCACGTTGTGTGTTGCATTCAATGGCACATACTCCTTCTGTGATTTGCATAATATCTAAGGACTTGGTCTTGATCTGCCTCGAAGCGTTGCATGCTATGTTGGATACCTGGATCTCTGTGCCGCACTTGTAGTAGTAACAGGCGACAAAGTTACTACATTCGCATTTGTCCAACATATACATTACTGAAACAAACAGAACACGTTATTGTAAATAGTATAGTATTGAAAACATAATTTATGATGTACCGAGCTCTGCATTGGATTAGATGCGCATATCCTTTTTATAACTAATTCAATATTACATTTATTGTAACGACGTTACAAGACGTTGCCGAATGAAGTAATAGTAACGACGCAACGTATGTGAGTTCGCGTTCCTTTCAACGGATTTCACCGTATGTATGTACACCATGTAGCATAAAGCGTTTCCTGGTAAATACAATACCACACTAGACTAGTCGTTTGATATCAAGTTTATCAGGCTGGGCTCGGGCTCGGAAACGCGTAAACGCGTAAGAATTCCTCGGCGAACCGAGAAATACTTACGCGTTTTCTAGCCTTGCCTGATAAACTTGATGTCAACACATACTAGCCTGATTTCTATATCGGATAACTGTGATGAATTAAAACCAATCTCAACGCTTTATTAACGCGCTACCGGCTCACCAACCGACCATATCAGCCGAGCCGAGGATTGACCCTTCGACCTCCCAGTTGCGAGGAAGATACCTTATCCATTAGTTGCGAACAGTAACGGGACGGTACGGGAGTAGATTACAAGAGTTACTGTTCGCAACTACCTATCCACTAGGCCACGCCAACTGGTTGAGTAGATACGCATGATAAGTATATTGTGGACCAGATCCAACATAATTTCCACATCGGAGAAGACATTTGAAATTGTAAGTGGACGACGAACCGACGGTCGAAAAGCAGTAACAGTAACCCTTGAATTTCGGGTAATAAAATTAAACAAATGTACTCACCCAAAACAACACTAATCGCAGAATACATGTTGCGGTCTCACATTCGTCAACTGTGACTTATACTAATATCAAGTGTAATCACTCTGCACTAGGATCAGCTAATATAAGAATAACATACTGAATAAATCTTAATATAAGTAATATATCTCAGTCTATTCTGAGGCGCTACATTTCATATTTCTCCACCATGTTATACGTGTAGTTATCCTATTGTTATATTTAGTGGACAAATAAGACATTAGTTTCCGCAGTTTCAACTAAAACACCCCGTTAAACCATTGGGGAAAATATCGTGACTATCCCGACGAAGGATAAGGAAGTTAACTAAAGTGGATATATATTGATGTGAGAGTGACATAGTGACTTGAGAAATGGGGCCTTTGGGGATTGTGATCCTGATCAGACTGTGCGGATACACAGGCTGATATGGAGCTACACTGGTCGCAAAGCCCATAAGCCCAATTTCTTCAGTCGCAACCACATAGAATTACGCTTTGTGATCGTCCTTCTACAGTACAATATGATACCTGAACTCCATATGCGGGGTATAAAGCTATACTAGGTCAGAGCCCAACGATGCGTTAATTCTACCTTCCCGCATACCAGGTAAGATAGGGAGAGATGTTTTCGTCTACTATGTAGATAATTATGACATTTATCGGCAGCATATATTCATTTAACCATTACTGGACGTTAATTGGCATTATTATACCTTTACATCAAACGTGAATTGTCACTCTTGATATCAGGGGGCGATAACCGTGTTTCCTTACAAGGTTAGCCGAAACAAGAATTTATTCTCCATATGTGTTGTTTAATGAGCAATAACCCTACTTTATAATATGTCGATAACTATCTATTCAGGTGTAAGCAAACGGTGTAGATCACGAGCTGGTTCATCAGGATCTGCACCAATTGCAGATGGTCTCTATTTCTTCTCTTTTTTTACAAAATTAAACCTTTCCCAACTAACTGAATGGTCAACATGTACAAAGTTGTCTCACATTTCTCGCACTTTCTGACTCACGGAAACTAAATTGAGAAGTGTTCGAGACGGGTTTGAGACACCCGCGACGTGTCTGTGACTATTTTGAAAGAAAATTTGTCTCGCGAATTGTTTGAACATGTGCAAAATTCCAGCGACACGAGAGCGAGACCTTGCGACTCACGCGAGGAAATTGAGAATCCCTGCGAACGTTTCGAGACATTTTGGAAACTCCCTCGCGAATGCACATCCCGTTTCCGTGCCGCGCCAGATATGTGTTTCCATTCACGGCACTAACCTACTATTCTATTTATCCCGTCAATACCTACAAATGGCTTTATAAAAATAACCCCAGTCACCGCACATACGCATACGCAGTGATTAGGTCGTATCGACAGGATATCAAAAATGTTTCACGGCACCATGTTTCACGGCACATACGCACTGTGATGACGAAATTAAAAAACAATACTAATCTCTGGGCACCGTGTTAATTGAGATATTTTTCATCTATCTAAATAACCGAAGTAATGTGCTTATTAGGTTATTAAATTATGCCACATATTTGAACAGTATCATAACATTCGGCGGTTTTTGAATCCATATTACCCAAATATAATATTTCAGGCATGAACTATTACATTTCATATCATTTCTAGGTTCACTAAAGAACATGTAACAGGGGCCCGTTTCACTAAACTAATGGACGTTTGTATTCTGTATGGATTGATTGACGTATATATTGTGTATTGACTGATTGGCATAGATATTGTGTATTGATAGATGGACGTATCCCCTGCGAAATTTAAAAGGTATTTATTGGGATGTTCTAGAACTTTCCAGAACTATTATAAAAGGTATTTTAAGGTATTTCCTTAAAATACCTTATAATACCGCTAATATGAATTAACGGAAATAATAGGGATTATAAGGAATGGTAAATGGAACGAACTAATAGGATTATAAGGAACTCCGAAACCACAAAGGTTCCTTATAATACCTTAAAATACCAGTACCAGAAAATACCGTTACAAAAAAAGAGAGAGGAGTTCTAGAACGTTCAAGAACTAAATTGTAAAAGTTCTATTAATGTAAAAATTCTTTAATACCTAAAAATAGCAGTACCATAAAATATCATTAAATAAAATAAATAGGAGTTCTGGAACGTTCTAGAACGTTCAAGAACTAGAATTTGTGAAAGTTCCTTATAATACCTTAAAATACCAGTACCATAAAATACCGTTAAATACTAGAAAGAGGAGTTCTGGAACGTTCTAGAACGTTCTAGAACTAGAATTTGTGAAAGTTCCTTATAATACCTTAAAATACCAGTACCATAAACTACCGTTAAATACTAGAAAGGGGAGTTCTGGAACGTTCTAGAACGTTCTAGAACGTTCTAGAACTAGAATTTGTGAATGTTCCTTATAATACCTTAAAATACCAGTACCATAACATACCGTTAAATACTAGAAAAGAGGAGTTTCTGGAACGTTCTAGAACGTTCTAGAACTAGAATTTGTAAAAGTTCCTTATAATACCTTAAAATACCAGTACCATATCAAAGTACTGAAACTACTGAACATAGGGTACTACAAGACATCATCAATTCAAGTATAAATACAGATTCCAGATATCTATGATCATTATAGATATATTGAAAACCGATTGAAGAGCAATAGTTACAAGAATTCCGCCACGGAAGCGGTGTCGCTCCTGAAAATACCTTGTCGGTACAAAACAATGTTGTAGCAGGATTGTTGTTAAAGATTCTGCATTACTTTGACATCGCCATGTTTACTTCTGTTTTGTGAATGAAATAGTTGGCCCCGGATCGAGTATATTAAAACATACAAATGACGTCATTGGGGAAACCGCTGACAAAATTTTCAATGTATGGCAGCCCAAACTTGTTAGAATTTTTTTTTTCGTAGTTTCAGTACTTGCATTAATATGGGTATTAATCTACGCTGGATGTGTTATACTGTCATTAATTTGTTCCCTGACTGTAATTTATCACTTACTGACTTATTGACCCCCTTCCCTGAACGTAGAATTGACACTCATGTTGGCGTGTATTGACCACCATAGACAAATGTCAATCAGGCCGAATTCGGGTATATCACTAAAATCCTCTGTAAAGCCATCGATAGAATGACAATTAACATTAGTTAGAACCACACGTGCGAGTTTTGTTGCGACACAATCGCGATCATTAAACACATCTGGGTCAACAGGCATTTTCGCACAGGTGTCGGGTGAGTTTAACCCTTTCCTCCACAGCCAAATGGCTTATCTGCTGTTGTGTATGCATGCCTGTCAGTGGCTGCTAGCAGTCTGTTATAAATACACAGCAGCTGAGTTTGGCTGCCTGATCTCCATACAGGTAATTAACGAAAATAATTGAATTGTAGGGTTATGTTATTCAATCCAAATTTACCAACATTTCTAAACATTGTATCCATTTAAAATGATTAAATTGAATTTATAGAATAACATTTCCAGGATGCTGATATAAATATTTTTCCTCTACGTTATATAGTTTTGTCATTATTCCCTCCCAAAAGTAAATTAAAAAATAAATCTTGAAAAATCACTGTGCTCTTGTCTATAATTATGCCACTGGTGTGTTATTATTTTTGTGAAACTTACAAAGCAAATATGGAATTGATGTGTGGCTGTGACTGGAGAATGGGGGCTTATGGGATTTGCTACCAATGATCAAAATAGCATACTGATGTAGCCCGATAGCGATCTATATTTGTTGTTAGAAACACAACAGATTTTTCTTTGATGGTATGGCGAACAGTGCAGATCCTGATCAGATGGATGCACATGCCGATCTGGATCTACACTGGTCGCACAACCCATAAGCCCTATATCTCCAGTCACAGCCACACATCCGAATCTGCACATAAAATGTTAACAAATGTTGACAAGATTTGTGAAAAATTGAGAAATAATGTTCTTTAAAAATCACATGACATCACAATTAGTCATAATATCCCAGCTTGAATATTATCTAGAGTATGCTAAAAGTATGCTAAATATAAGAAACATGCATAAACTTACATATATATATTTGCATATGCCGCTGTCCAGAGTAATATTTAATCCGTAATTATATATTTGGTCAACACACTGACCATTAGGGACACATAAAAAAATATATTTTAAATTGCATTATCAAAGACTTTATATATTTCTCCTGAAACAATTGTAGAGTCTGTACAATTGAATTGATACGAAAAACATCTAGACTACAATTATTTTATATACACTATGTATAGAATATACCACAGATTCAATGTAGGTTGTGAAAGTGGGCATGACAGCCCTCCTTACATAAGTGTACTTGGCACACAGTACACCCATATACAGTCTCGCGCCTGATGGACAGATATTTCTCGTGATAACGACAACGTCGCTTTGGTCCATCGAGACGTCCATGTATGTGGCCCTGAATGTTCTCTGCATCAACAAGTCCGATGTCACCGACTTCAACGCCAGATCGTTTCCGCTTGCTATATCCGCCGATAATGTCGCGCACCAATTACAGACGGAAATCAAGATGGGCGAAGCGCTTTTTGTTGTGCGACGTGATGTGGCCTTGTAGTGTATATATGCGTTTACAATCGCACAGTTGATCAGGAACCAGTGTAGATAGCGCCACCACTTCTTAGAGTTTCGCCTGACATCGTATTTCATACTGTATTGATCATGAACATCAACACCGCCCATAAATTTGTTGTAGCTGGCTACACTCAGTCGTTGCTTCAGTTGTAGCACATTCTGGCCAACCCGCCGTTGTGCATCGGCCTCCTCTGTGGGCTCACTGAGTGTAGTCAGATGGTAGACTTTTTGTCTTTCAACACAGTGGCAGTCAAGTTGGTTCTGCATTATTTTGTATTCGCCGCGGTTCTTCACGTCTCGCGGCTTCTTCAGTTCCTTCGGGAACTGTTTACGATTTACGCGAACAGTTCCACACGCATACAGTCCATTTCCAAGCAGATTTTCCATTAGTGGCACGCCTGTAAAGTAGTTGTCGAAGTAAACATGCCGGTATGTCTTGTGCAGGTTGTCGGTCAACTTCGTTACAACTTTATAGCCAAGACCATGTTGAGTTTGGTCATTTTGCCGTCCGAGGTATATATATCAAACCGCAACAGGTAGGCTGTGTTGGCGTCGCAGAGCATCCTTATTTTAATTCCCCGCTTTATGGGCTTTGCTGGCATGTATTTGCGAAATCCAAGCCTGCCTGTATACTTCACCATCGCCTCGTCAATGGCAATTTCTCTGGAAATGCTATATGCTGAAGGAAACTTGCCATGTGCATGTTCAATAATAGGCCGCACCTTATACAGTTTGTCATATCCTGGCTGACCCTTAGCCGGTTCTGTAGCGCGGTCGGAGACGTGAAACTATTGAACAAGTTTCTGATAAAGGTTGCAAGCCATAATACTTTGTATTCCCTGATTAGCAATGTACACGTTTTTGGACCAGTACATGTCGGCTTCAGGCAGGCTGTAAATCCCCATTAGTACATGTATGCCGACAAATGAACAGAGTTCCGATGCCGATGTCTCCGTTCAGTACTTGTCAATTACACCCGACTGCTCCATCTTCCACCGGGCATAATTATAATTGTTCGTGTTCCTGGACATCAATTCGAACATCTCTGGCTTGAATAACAGCCAAAAATAATCGAGGGGAGACGCTGTTTCCACATCAAAGCCGTCCGGTAGGGTCGCTCCAGTGGCCTGGGTGAACTCTTCTATCTGCAAAAATAAGTATATATTTTGTAAATATTTTCTCTTTACATTGCAAAGAAATAAGCTATTTTGTTTGGTGGTGGTGTCATTTAGGGGACCATGACCATTTGCCAGCAAATGGTGTTAATTCACTATTTAGAATCATTAAAAAAAGTGAACTGTATTTGTATCTATCAATTATGTATGATTACAGATGTCCGTCAAAAGACCCCATCACCTGTTGTTTTTTAAATGTTATTTCTAATAGTAATTAATCTAATACTATCGAAATGAGCAAACGTATGCTTGTATTTTCTTCTAACAAACGCTATATCAAAGAAATAAAATCGGGGACGAAGTGGATTTGAGTAAGGGACGAACTGAACCGTGTACGAAATTAATTTTGAAATCGGCAAAAGTTAGAACAACTGTTTACAACAAGTATTAACAGTCTACATTCATATTTGCTCGCTAAAATAAGATCAAGTGGGGAATATTTATAAAAAAATCGCAAAAATTGTACAAACCACGATGTCGGAGTAATCGGAGGTACAACCGTCGGCGTTTTGGTCGACATTTTCATCGTCTGAAGCTTCACTGTCCGACGAATCTGACGATACTTCACTGACATGAATGTCTGAACCGATCTCGGATGCATTAAAGCCTTCACATTCGCTAAATTCATCATCACTATCGAGAAAGTTGGTCGCCATTGTGGTCTACGTAAATTACGAGTTTCGTTTTAAATTTCGCGGGAACGCTAGCGTGGGGGATGCAAGTCAAAACGGCCCTTGGTCAAAACGGCCACTGGTCAAAACGGCCCGGATATGGTCAAAACGGCCCCCAAGTTTTGCAAATTTGGTCAAAACAGCCCCTACTAAACGCCCCCCTATTATATTTATTTTTTCTACATACATATACAAAATAATCTTAATATTCATCTAAAATAACAATAATAAATGACCTTGTATTATGAATATTGATGAAAACGAACTTCAATATGCATGTAATATATTATAGTTGTGTATGGTTTGTATATCTTATCAATTGGGAATTTTGTAATGCATAACAAATGTTAATTACTATTAACAGAGATTATCATTTCGTTTCATGTAAATTTGTATTTTGTGAGTAATTCCCTTGCGCTTTCGTTTTGTTCATATCTGGAATTTGTATTATAGAGAGTTGTTTTCCAAACAATTTGATTCTGGCTTTTCATTGGTCAATAATTATTTCCCTTCGGAATTGCAAGCGCTCAGTTTTCTCTCATCACAGTTTGTGCTTTCCAGTCATTGTGACAGTTTGAAATAATTTGCGAATAGTTGCGAATTAAATATAACTTTTCCTTATTAATACTTACCTAAACGTAATTACGATTTAGTTGCATTAGCGCTAAGTGCGCCGGCGAAGTATACCAACTTCGGCCAAATTCGGGTGGTATATACTTCACATGAGTTGAGATGGCCGAAGAAATAGTTAGGCCGAAAATTGCAGACTACAGAAAATTTACTAACAATGGAAGGAGGGCTGTGTCAAATTTGCCACAACTTACGACACCGAGTCCGTCATTGGGGTTACCTTCAAATGGCGCATTAAAAAGTGAGCAAGAGTAGGTGCCCGTTTCCGGTTCCCAGGAAGAAGAAGAATTGCAATTGTTGCGGGAGGAATTGCTTGTGGCGGAGGAGGAGAAACATCGTCTGAGCGTCAGAAGGAGAAACGAGAATTGTTGCGACGTTTGGAACGAACGAAGAAGGATGTGGACAAATTAAAGAAGAAAGAATGTAACTTTTCAGATACATTGTGCGGCGCAAAACCAGATTTCACCCCTGCAAAAACGTCCATCACGACAAAAAAAACGTGTAAAATCCTTTCGGATACCAGAGGCATGCTCCATTGCGGAGGGGGATAAACTCTCAATTAAGGATCTGAGGAAGAACAAGTCCCTTAGGAAACAAGTTTTTAAGAAAATGTTGGATTTTGGATTGGTTTCAGATGATGAAAATAGTGATGGTTTAAGTGACAGTTCAGACGAATCTGATTCTGATGTAGAATCTGATCAATATTCAGTTTCATTCGCATCCTCTTCTTCCATGGACACTAAACTAAGGCTTCGAAAAGATCTACATTCTCAAAAAAACACAAAAAGAAATCGGGCATCGATGCTAAATCGTCTGACAGCGTCAAATATCCGCAAAAATGGCCACAATCAAATTTGCAATTTGAGTATGTAAACAAATCCCTCAAATTTGATGATTTGGATTTTAAATTGTTTGTCGCTGGTGAATTGGAGATCATTTCGAATCCGAAGTTGTCCAAGGAAGAACGGAAAGGGCGGGTGCAATTGCTAAAGAAAATTGCGTATTATTCTGGCATATATTCTTTCGAAGGTCTCCGAGCATTCTATGCCGCGGTTCTTCGCGGAATAGAATTGGGAATTAGAAAATGGAAGGATGACACTTCACAGATAGAACAACCCATTTTGTCTAAACATCTTCTGAAAGAAAATATGCCGAATAAGCGTATCTCCAAGGTTGGATATGCCAATAGGGGTCAAAGTCAGATAAAATCAGATGATAATGTTGACCGAGTATGGTTTTGTTACAATCGCAACAAATGTGCAAAAACAATGACCATCTAGAAGTTATTAGAGGAAAAATGAAGTTGTGCCAGCACATTTTTGCTGAATGTTGGTTAAGGGACAATAAGAAAGTCAAACATCAGGAATGTTCTAAAGAATGCCCACGCAACATTGCATGACGATCCATTTCTCATCAAATCGCACAGCGCCTTGAAGAGAATAAAAGCGTAGTCGAGTTGTTTTTGCCACAATTCATGTTAAGCGCGCAAACAAAATATATTTCCAAGATTTCTTCCAGCAATAACGTAAAATTTGGTCCATTTCACAAAGAGTGTAGCAGCTGTTCAGCTACAGACAATGTGACTGATAATAGGTTACAGATTTTGTTACACGCTCATGATACAGTAATAAATTCTGGGAAATTTAATTACGAAATTTGTAAAATTCGAGTCAATAACAAATTCAATTTTCCGTTTTTGCGAAATATGTTGTCTTAATATGATGTATTAAGGAACTTCCAACTAGGTCTTCGAAATGTGCATGCAAAAATCACAGAGGTGCACGCGATTACCCTAACGAATTGAACAAATATTTTGTTAAAGAAATTAAACATTAAACTGTTCTGGGGCCCTTTGAAAACAATCCTTTTGCTACTGACATTTTTCTTTCTCCTCTTAATTCTGTTCCTAAGAAAAATACTCCTGAAAGACGTATTATTTTGGCCTTAAGTTTTCCAAAAACTCATTCTTTAAACGACACCATAATAAAAGATGAATATCTGGGTGAAAAGGTTTCCTTAATATACCCAACGTAGATGATTTGGTCAAATTGATTCAGCAAAAAGGCGTTGGTTGTAAATTATATAAGCGCGATCTTTACCGGGCATTTCGCCAGGTACCTATCTGTCCTAGTGAGTATCACAAAGTAGGTTACAAGTATCACAAGCATTTATTTTTTGAGACGGTATTAAGCATGGGGCTAAGATCAACAGCTCAAATGTGCCAAAGAGTAACAAACGCAATCTCATTCATGATGTTTAAACTTGGCATTAGCTTACTAAATTACATTGATGATATCGCATCAGCAGAAAAGGCAGAATTAGCGGAATTTTCATTCTTGACTTTAGCAAGTATTCTGGAAAAATGTGGCTTCAAGGAGTCTGCAGAAAATGCCTGTTTTCCTTCAACTAGAATGATATTTGTGGGAATTTTGTTTGACACAATCAAAATGACACTGGAAATTTCACCTGAACGCCTGAAAGAAATCCAAAATTTGGTCAAAATGTGGTTGCAGAAAACCAAAACCACTAAAAAAGAGTTACAATCTCTTTTAGGAAAATTGAATTTTGTTAGTGCGTTTGTTCGACCGGGTAGGATATTTGTACAACGGATGTTACGCTTTTTACGCGAAATGTATACATCAACTACGGGAAGCCACATTATTCCCGAATATTTGAGAAAGGATCTATGGTGGTGGGTTTACATTCCTGCCCGAGTACAATGGCATATCATTAATGTCGTTCAATGAATGGGGTGAACCAGACAGTGTGATGTCCACAGACGCTTGTTTGACTGGTTGTGGAGGAATTTGTGGGAAATTGTATTTTCATGGTGAATTCCCGGTGGAAACATTTGAACTTCATTTACACATAAATCAGTTAGAAATGCTGACTATAGTTGTAGCTTTCAGGTTGTGGGCATCACAGTTAAACGGACACAAAATAGTGGTGTATTGTGACAACCAGTCGTCCTGTGCTGTAATTAACAAGGGCTCCACAAGAAACGAATTTGTACAGTCATGTTTAAGGGAAATATGTTTCCTTGCAGCAAAATTTTAATTTGAATTGAAGGCAAAATGCATTAAAGGAGTAGACAACCGTGCAGCAGATCATTTGAGTCGGTGGAACATTAATGACTCGCATAGGGAGGAATTCTTGCAGAATTATGGTCAGAATGCGGTAGAATGGGAAGTGTCGGCAGATTTATTTAAATTTTGCAATACCTGGTAATTTTTCGACTTACTTTTCCAAACAGTATATATGTTTAACTTTATTTTTGCAGAATCACAGTTGGCAGAGCTGAGGACGGATTTGAAAGTTTCAACAAAATTGGGTTACGCTTCTGGTACTACAAAGAACTTGAGGATTCAATGGGAGTCTTATCTATTGTTTTGTTGTTATTTTTCTTTTTATGCAGTGCCAACGACCACACAAATTTTGTCATTATATGCTCAATTTCTCAGTCGGTCATTTAATTCAGTTGATTCCATTAGAAACTACATTAGTGGTGTTCGAACGATGCATTTAATGTTGGGTATTGAAATTGACATAAACCGTTTTTTGGTGAATTTGAGTTTAAAAGGTATGTGTAGATTAAAACCGCATTGTACTCGATAGTCTTTACCTATCACTCCAGGAATTTGGGTAAAATTTCGTACTAAATTGGAATGTTCGGTGATTTTGGATGTTTGTTATTGGTGTTTGTTTTTGTTCGCTTTCTTTTTGTTAGCTCGTAAATCAAATTTAGTTCGTGAAAGTAAAAATGATGAATCTGGTAAGTATTTACTTAGGGAAAATGTCAGATATCAAGGTGAACATTTGGTTGTTCTTTAAATTGGACAAAAACAGTGCAATATGGAGAACGCGTTTTAGAAATTCCGTTACTAAAATCCGGTTCATTATTGTGTCCAGTCTCAGCCTTCGAACATATGCAACATGTAGTGTCATCGGTAGCAAAAAATAAACCACTTTTTTCATTCTCGAAGACTAAAGCCATTACGTATTCCATGTTTCAGAAGAAACTTAAATCTTTAATCAGTGCTATAGGTTTAGATCCTTCAAAATAGTCCACGCATAGCTTCCGGCGAGAGGGGGCTACACTAGCCTTTCAGGCTGGAGTACCGTCGGACTTAATTCAGCATCAGAGCGATTGGAAGAGTGATGCGTATAAGAAATATTTATGCTTCACTCTTGCTAATAAGCTTGATGTTGCGCGATTAATGAACGCGCGTATTGAATGAATTTGTTTATTGTATTGTATGACATGTGTGGCGGTGGCTGACGAGATGAGGCGTTTGGGATTTGTGACCTATGCAGTTCCTGATCGATTATCACACTCCTGTAGTCTGATAACGATTTATTGCTTGTTACAATCATGACAAGTGTTTCGTAGATATGATGGTGAACAGTGCAGATCCTGATCAGACTGTGCGGAAGCACATGCTGATTTGAGTCTGCACTGGACTCAAAGTGACCTGATCAAGTGGCACACTTCTGTAGTCTAGTAACGATTCATATTGCTTCTTAAAATCATGACGGGTGTTTTTGTTGGCGGTGAGGTGAACAGTGCATATCCTGATCGGAAGGTGCATATGCGCAGGCTGATCTGGCTCTATACAGGTCGCCGAGCACAGGGGCGCCATTTCAGCAGTTACATCCTATTTTGTATTTGTATTTTGCCTCTCGAGGTGGGGATAGTTTCGGCCTTTTCCACTTCGGCACCTAATTGTGATCATTTTGGGGTCTTCTGGGCTGCCAGGGTTTAGATTTGACTTTTCTGGATTTGGCTGGTGTAATTTCAGCTGGGGAATGGTCCCTCATTTCATGTGCAGCCAGTGTAGATCCAGACCGGAGACTATACTGTTTATTGATAAAACATTGTTTACGTTTTTGCCATAAGTTGTTATCGGGTGATACTTTTTGATCTGACTCTATGCTGGTTGTTGTTGTTGTGTGTGGCATTTCACATCCGATGCATTTGCATTTGTCACCTGGCAACTCAGAGAATATTAATTTGTTCCTTTCTGTTTACAGGACCCAAACGAGTTCTGCTAATTTCTGACTCGATTTGTAAACACGTGCATGGGGTTAATGGCCCGGAATTACAGTGTTTCCCTGGTGCAACATTTGGACGCTTAGGACATGAAGTTAAGCAAAATTTATATTTGCAGCGCCAAATTGCTTCATCAGACTTTGTGATAATTCATGTTGGCACTAATGATTTGTTTAAGTTGTCTTCCGATGAATTTCCACCAGTATTGAATAATTTAATTTGTTTGATCAGGAATTTGCAACACTCCATGAAAGTCTCCTTTTCGGCCATTTTACCTAGCCCTGTTGATTTTGATTCATCCCAGGAGTTGGCTAAAAATGCCAACAACAAAATAAGACGTTTTTGTAATATGAGAAAAATTCCTTTCATCTCAACGTTTAGACCTTTCATAGACAAAAGTGGTAGACCATATCGCCACATGTTTGCTGTCAAGGATGGCGGGTTACATTTAAACATGGAAGGTTCTCGTGTGCTGCGTAATTTGTTTTATATACAAGTGCTGAAGGGTTTACATTCGTGAAAACAATGAGTATTTCTGTAAGTGATACAATATGGGAAACAGTGCAGATCCTGATCAGACTGTGAGTGCAATTTCCCATATAGTTATAGCATCAACATGTGGTTATGTACAAGATGGGAAATAGTGTAGATCATGATCAGACTGTGTGGGCAATTTCCCATATATCTATAGCATCGACAAGTGGCTATGTACAAGATGGGAAATAGTGTAGATCCTGATCAGACTGTGTGGGCATATTCCAATATTCCAATATATATATAGCACCGACAAGTGGCTATGCACAAGATGGGAAATAGTGTAGATCCAGATCAGACTGTGTGGACATATTCCAATATATATATAGCATCAACATGTGGCTATGTACAAGATGGGAAACAGTGTCGTAGTAAAACTTATGAATGGAATTTGCATAAATATAGCAATGACCGCACGATTTGTGACGTAAATGGGGGCAAATCACAACTTGAAGCGTAACAAAATAATCCGATGTATTTTTGTACGTAGAACATCCGTTGTTGATATTGTTCAGTGCAAGTAGTTTATCATAATATTATTTTCAATTAGCGGTTGCGTATGACAGTTAAACGTTGAGTAACACAATGCATTTTGTTGTTATGGTTACTCCAAGATATCACTACGGACTAGCCCATCAAGGGGGGTCTGGAGCGTGGCTACCCTATGTGAAAATAGCAGAAAGAATGATATGATTGGATTGGAATGGGGTTGTAACGTCGTTTAACTGAGTGAGGTCTTGTACAGATGGGATAACTGGGTCGAATTTCGTATTTCACTGTATCGCGGGCTGGGAGGTCTCCGGGTAAATCCAAAAATCAGAGCTCATTGGATATTACATCGAGATACCTTTACATTCAACCCTCTTGGGCCTTGTCACAAAAAACCACTGGGATAACTCCAAAAGTAGGAATGCAAAAGTTGTAATTCTTATGTGTGACACACCTTTGACCGCATATAATGTATATCTATGCATGTGTCAGTGAAGTTTCGTGAAAAGATTGCATACAGTAATGAGTATTAGATATATAACTGTTTGGTTACTAGGTTACAGCGAGATGGATATTTGTACGAATATCGGTACGGCATTTGTACGAATATCGGTACGGCATTTGTACGAAAACGGTTTGATTTCTACTTGAAAACAATATACATGTACAAATGCCATACCGATAATCGTACAAATATCCGTATCACTGAAACCTTGTAAACAGACAGTGGCTATGGTTTGGACAACACTAAATCGAATCTAAAACTAAAAAGGTATAAAGTTAAATCCATAGGCATAGACTACAATAATGAATTAATAATGTCATCTCGATGTTGATGTTACAACAATCGTGTATCAATGGCTGTAACACTGCCCAACCAGAGTGGACCCAGATCGACCATCTGTGCATTCTGATTATGGCCACATTTTCCTTTTATGCGCCAATTACAAGAATCAGGAAATATGCTAAGAGAAAATGTTGTGTAACTCAATTATTCTTTTCAGGGAATCAGATGCAACAATGCAGCTGATCCCGACCACAATCCATTGGGAGAAAAACTTTCAATCCACCATTATAATATTATGCACTTTCAGCAACATTGTCCAGTATAACCTATCCCGTTACATGACAAAAGCAATCGTCTTTCAAAAAGCCAACAAATCGTCTTGGTAAAATGGGATGGGGAGCCATATGATATGGTATGGTAATGGCACCGGTCACAAAATCAGGATTTCATAAATTCTGAGCTGAATTACGACTTCTCTCGCCTGCACAAGTGTATTCCAGGCTCTAAATGGACAAGTCCGTGAGCCGTAAAACACCATTTCATCATCATCATCAATTCTCATTATAGCCAAGTATTGGTTACTTGGTCTGAAGCATGAATAAATGATCATGAGAGAATTTCAACAGATTCTCATTCTCGTCACTACTTTGTACAGTCCCATATGGCACCAGGGCAGATCTGAGGTGCACACCTGCTTCCCAGTTATACATGTAGAATATTCCATAATACATTTTGTAATTATGAACATATGCTTACCATATGATAAGACTTAGAGTCAACCAAAAGCCATGGAACACAATGGCAGGGGTGGAAACTGTTTTTACCGATCTGTGTGACACAGCCTTCCAAATATAAAAAGTTACATTTACTGTACATGATGAGTGTGCAATATCTTTTAAAAGTTAGTCGCCCAGACCATAATTTTATTTTCCGACATTGCTTTTAGCAACCGGATCAGGATATTGTAAATTCAGAGCTGAATTGATGAATTCTCAAATACGAGTAAGCCATATAAGTCGCATCTCATATTATGATTACATTGAAGATACTGAACTCGGGAGAAATTACATGTAATTGTCAATGCAAAAAGTTCTAATAAATACCGTATAATCCCTTAAAATATGTATTAAGGTATTTTAAGGTATTTCAAGGTATTTTATGATATTGGTAAATTGTAAAAGTTCCTTTAAATCCCTAAT
The DNA here is from genome assembly GCA_029237695.1 of Conchocele bisecta. Lineage (NCBI taxonomy): Eukaryota > Metazoa > Mollusca > Bivalvia > Lucinida > Thyasiridae > Conchocele > Conchocele bisecta. Next base: position 149,557,121 of record CM055265.1, on the reverse strand, counting down.
AATACCTTAAAACAGTCTTACGTTATTAATAGGGATTATATGGAACTGGACATTTCTTAATAATCCCTTATAATACCGCAAGGCAGTTAGCGGTATTTTAAGGAAAGTTCTAGAACTTTCTGTTACAAGAAGAGTTCCTTAAAATACCTTGAAATACCCTAAGCCAGTTACGGTATTAATAGAATGTTCTTGAACGTTCTAGAACTTTCCACATATAAGGAACTCCATTTCGCAGGGGATATATTGTGTATTGACTGATGAACGTATATATTGTGTATTGACTTAAGAACGTATATATTGTCTATTGACTTATGGACGTGTATATTGTATATTAACTTATGGACGTTTATGTTCTGTATTGACTGATTGACGTATATATTGTGTATTGACTTATGGACGTATATATTGTGTATTAACTGATGGACATATACATTGTGTATTGACTGATGGATGTATATAATGTGTATTGACTTATGGACGTATATAATGTGTATTGACTTATGGACGTATATGTTGTGTATTGACATATGGACGTATATAGCGTATATGTTGTGTATTGACCAATGGACGTATATATTGTGTATTAACTTATGGACGTATATATTGTTTATTTACTTATGGACGTATATAGTGTGTACTGACTTATGGACGTGTAAATTTTATATTAAATAATGGACGTTTATATTCTGTATTGACTGACTGACGTATATATTTTGTATTGACTTATTGACGTATATATTGTGTATTGACAGATGGACGTATATCGCGTGTATTGAATGATTGCCGTATATATTGTGTACTGACTGATTGACGTATGCTTTGTGTATTGACTGATGGACGTATATATTGTGTATTGACTTGTGGACGTGTATGTTGTGTGTTGACTTATGGACGTATATGCTGTGTATTGACTTATGGACGTATATATTGTGTATTGACTTATTAACGTATATATTGTATATGGATTCATGAACGAATACATGGTGTATTGACCTATGGACGTGTATATTGTATATTAACTTATGGACGTTTATATTCTGTATTGACTGATTGACGTATATATTATTTATTGATTTAACCGGTGACTAGTAACTGTAGCCTGATCTGCTTCTACACTCCGATAGCCTGAGCATACGTCACATAGTTTATCATGGTTGTTTGGCTGTAACTACGAACAGCTTATACCCTGAGCAGCATGCGCGGATGCGCAGTCTGCTCTGGGTATACGCTTTTTGCAAATGACAAAAGATCGATTTTGTCAGATCATGATTAATTTAACAAGTATGATGCTGTTGGTGTGCTCACAATTGCTTACACTGCAGTATTTGGTTTGCATATTTTATGGTATGTTGTTATTGAGTATTCTGGAAGTCCAAGTATGTCTAATCGGGAGTTATTGTGTTTAATCGGTACGTAACATTTTATTACACAGATGTACACACATATATATATATTATATATTCATAGTATGTCGACTGTCATATACCTTTTTTTGTCATACAGTCTGTGCGTCTCCGTCCGTCTGTCTGTCCGTACATACGTACATCCATCCATTGTATTCTGACGCTTTAACCTCAGTATAACTCTTCCGCCGCATGTAGCTCGGGTGCACACATTCGAGTGTTTGGTATGCCTGTGCTATTACTGATAGGAATGTATATTTTTATTATATGCGTACTTTGGTTTCCCATTGAAGCACAATGGAACGTAAGCCGTCAATATGTTTTCAGTAGCATATACATTTGAGTGTTGTACGTTTGAAATTAAAAGGTTATTTGCTTTGTGTGTGGATAGATTACAACATTTTCACTACTCAATTTGAAAAGCAATGCGTACTTTCACATTGGTGTGAGTATTTTGTACTCCCACTTAAAGTCTTTTGATAATCAGTGCAGGATGCTGTAGCCACTCATTCCGCAGTAGGTGTTATTGATATTTGGTAACAAACCTTGTATAGACTGTGATTTAAATATCCTCAGATATAGACATCATGATGGCACAGGTTTGATGCATTGCTGCATTTAGCCAACAATGAGTGGCCGCTCTATTCATCAATTCATCTAAGAAATGTTGTGACGTCGTTATCACACAAAAATACGTTATATGGAATATATACTATAAAGATGAGTACTAACTATGTTCAGGTATCATATATTTTTTTTACTTATTATATGTCAGAAAATAAATCTGTGCTCTATTACATGGTGTGTTCATTGTAAACCTAATTGCAAAATAAAACAGCATCACATACTCTGAGACACCCTGTATGTAGTCGTACTTTTGAAAATGGTAAACTTGGCTAAATATAGACAGGTACCTTACACCGGTCTAACGCTACACGTGGTGAAACTGACTGATACATGTAGATACATATCTAATGCAAGTATATGTAATATGGACATTCAGATAGACGGACGGCCGGCTGACCGAATAGACAAATATAATATAAAGAGAGGATTTGAAATGAGTTACCGTTTGATACGAGATTTACTAAATAAATAACGCACAATTAAATTAATTTTCGACACTTGGGAGTGTGAATTCATGTGATAAACATAATTTCAAACTCGTTTATGCTTGATACGATATTTATGAAACTCGCCAACAGATTTGCCTATATCAAAAGGAAAAGAGTGTGAGATTCTGTTTATCACATGATGTCACACTCCCAAGAGCAGAACACTTGATGATATCAGATACGCTTCAGTGAGAAGAGGTCATTGACTATTTTCGCACCTAGTGAGAAGAGGCCACTGACTATTTTCGCACCTAGTGAGAAGAGGCCATTGACTATTTTCGCACCTACTTTTAACTAGGTGCGAAAATAGTCAATGGCCTCTTCTCACGGAAGCGTATCTGATATCTTCAAGTTTTCATCACAGATAAAAAATACTTTTAATACTGGCAATGAATCGATTATAAATATACCATGCTATAGGTTCCCGTTTTTTGTAAGCACTTCATATGTCCAAACTGGAACACATTTTAACACGTGTAATGATTTACTGACGTTACTTTGTCGCGCCATTAAGAACACCATTGTGCATTCGTTTGGCACACAATTAGTGCATAATCCGAATACGTAATTACGGTGATGCGGCCAGCCAATCAAATTCGCTCCAGGTGTTATTACATGTGTGCCATATCACATTTATAAAATGGGTTACAACACGGCAACACAATGTTTTCATGTAATACACATGTGTATGATTCAATAACCCATGCATTCCCATGTACGTATGCAGTCACAGAAAAACCGTACTACCTACACTGGAACCTCTCTAAACCGGACACCTGGGAGGTCCCCAGGGTGTCCAGCTTAGAGATGCTCCACTGTTATTCAGACAGATGAACAATCCAAGACATGCATGTATACGTTGCGATCATGAACACGCACTATGTTTCAGGTTTTCAGATCGTGTATCTGTATACAACTGACAGTGTATGCATATCACAGAAGCTAAACTCAACGCGGTTCTCCCACGACGTTGAGAGAGCAGTACGTCATTGCACTATGTTCAGTACCAATATGTCGTGTGACGTCAATGAGACGCTAGATAACATAACCGTAGCTGCGTATGAAAGCACCCAGTGCCGGATTGATGAGAAATATACGCCCCGTCGTCGGACCGAATTTTGCAGAATGAGTTTCTCATACGCTCCGATTGATATCCCCGGTTTTACAGCACATTGTTCTGGACATTGCAATTGTGATACTTGGTATAACAGCGTTATGAAAAGCGCAGCTGGTGTTACAAACCGCGTTAAATACATTTTCACTACGTACGACTGTATAGGTGAGTATTTTCGTGTTTTATACATTACTATTCAACCATTCACTAACTAAATACAGTGGGTATCAGATATACATTGAAAGTGATGACACATAATAGGAAAATAGTTTAATTGAACATTTGTATCGTATTTCTGAACACAATTGCATATATAAGTAGTCTGCAAAAATAAGGGAATGTTAATATCGAAAAATAACCAGCGATTGCAACACTAGTTATTTTTCAGTTAAGGTAAACTGAATGAGATAGTTCACACGAACTTTCACGTGATACTGGCAACCAGTGACATGGATTTTTATTTCAGAAAGACGACTTAATACATTTTTCTCTCGCCTTGACCAGTTAGTAAGTCGTTTTTTGACGCGATAAGTATCGCTTCAATATGATTTACTAACGTATTGAGGCAATATAGAATATATGTACTACATTGTAATTTAGTAAAATTGATGTCACTAGTTGGCGATATCGCGTTTTTAACTAGATTTCGAGTTAGTACGCTCGTCTAATTTATCTCGGTGATAATTATGTAAGTCATCTTATCGCGATAATTGTGTTGTTGAGACACACTGTAAGGTGCATTGAAATGATGACAATAACATGCCATAAAATAATGTGTTGCTATAGGAACAACATGTAATAATTTTTTAAAAAGCATGAGCAGATAATGCATATTTTTCCAATGGATTATCGATAACACATACAGAAAAAAACCGTGATTGTTTTACATTCTCAAGTATGTACGGAACTCACAAGCTCTGTGAATACACATACAACATCTAACAAGAACAATTATAACATGAATGATCATGTTATAAAAGAACGCTTTGAGTGTACGTTATTACTATTGAGGCCAACTACATGTTTGCAAGTAGCATGTAAAGTTATAGATATCAGGGTATGGGATCAGTGGTTTCCGAACCTGCTTTTCCGACGTGACGTATTCTGTGACGTCATTTTTACAGTAAATTTTCTTGAAACTTTTCCAAGCAAACGGACGGATTTCGATGATATGTATCTCACCATAGAAGTGACATACCGGTTCGATGATATGTATCACACCATACATTCACGTTCTTTAGATTTTTATTCACATACATGGTAACCGATTCTTCGTCAAAACCAGAAAATTGTTAGATTAAAGCAAAAAACTATACCATAATGCAAGAACTGGCATCATTAAACGAAGCTAATCCCCTCGCACTGGCATCATTAAACGAAGCTAATCCCCTCGCTGGCAGCCTTGATAATAAAAAAAGTACTCCGTGACCTTCGGGCGGTCGAACGTGGGTCATATGAGTCTACTCATATGCTAAAACCATGCTCCATAGACACACATTATGGTCAAATAATATCAAAATCGTGGAAGCAATTCACAAGTTATTGAAAAATGAAAGGTGTTACTAGCGTACGTACATATGTACGCAGTACATGGACTAACGATATACCAGCTCTTGCCTGTCGACGAGGGGATACTAATTGGCAACCTGTTAAGCATTTAATGCGTTATGTTTCATTAAACTCTGTCTTTCCATTATAAAGATATTACATTCAACATCCTGCACCACCTTTAATTGACATGGCGCAATTTTTAAATATTGCGCGGGCCCAATTTTCCCAATTTTAGTACTTTCCCCTAACAAAAAAAACCGGCATCTAGTCGCACGCTGACTGAGCCGCGATATATAAAAAACTTACCCAGGGAGATTACATTACGCGTCCACTGGCGGTTTGTTTCGGTGAGTCCGCACAGTACAACAGTCCGACTTGGCAACGCCACATAGCAACTTATCATCGACACTGCAGTGCATGATATAAAAATCCTAAAACCATCAACTTCTAAAACTGGCGTTTTGAAGAAAGTCATGAAATAAAATTATGCAATATTAAATTCGATAAAATTGACGCAGTACAATTTGAACAACGTTATAAGCCAAAGATATGAGTGCCAGAAATAATCCACATTCAAACACATGAAAATGTTTGCCATTTCTCCCATTTCATTGTCGAAACTCCAGACGGTTTTACAGAATGTGAAAGCCGTGGAAAATGTATACTGGATATCAAATACTCCTACAAGCACTAATATGAACTTGTGAGTGAAATTCACGACAGGTCATACATTACATCGAAACAGAAATCATTGCCTTGAAAAAGTCTGAGAAATATTACACACACACAAGTACACATTCAAACGGCTGTATGTCAAACATTGTTCTGCGACTTTGCACTGCAGTGGAGTAGCCAGATTCATGCAGAGGGGTGTGAATTGTGAATGGAGTTTGGAAGGGGGTGCGAGAACATACATTCAATTTCTTCCATTGTAGTGATTTTCACATATATTATACAGGTAGTTATTTCCCCCAGAAAACGTAGGTTAAAGTAAAAAAATACCCACCTGACCAAATGTTACGGGATGCAATTACACCCACTGGTGAATCCATGTGACAAGTGTTTTGTATGATGTGGTGTTTGTGAATGAGCTGATAAGACACGTGTCGTGCCTTTGCACTTAATGACTGGGTGCCAGACATCCTTCATCAAAGTTGCAAATCATGATTTGAATTGGGGTCCCATCATCTGTTTGGCACAAAGTGTTCTTTATAGGAATTAAATATTAAATAAGTATAATTGTGTAACAATATTCCAACAGTTTTAAAATACGAGTGCCCGCTACAAAGAAATATTCACTTAGTAATCTTAGGTTTACTGATAGGTTGTATCATCGTGCCATTTTGATTGTAAATGAGGCAGGATCATTTTTAAATTATTTATATCAACTAAATGTGTCACCTGAAAAAATATTGTATTGACTTGTTACAAAATATGATCATTGCACATCAAAAGATAAATAGAGAGAATAAATAGTTGTTTGCCATTAACATTTTAAAGAGTCAATGTTATCGCCCTTGATATCAAAGTGGCAATTCAAGCTTCATGTAAAAATAATAATAATGTAAAATTAACATGGTTGATATGATTTTTTTAAGAATTTTACCAAATTTTCTACGACGGCCATCTTGGATTATGCGACAACCTCCATTTGAACAAATATGAAAATGCTTCACCCACGCACCACAACTGTGAAGTCTGACCAGCGTCGGTCAAACGGTACATGAGAAGAAGACGAAATCTATAATTAAAGGATGACCTGTCGGCGGCCTCTTGTATGATGTATCATCCGATTTTGACAATACCCACGATACCTTCGCCATGTGCCAGATACAAAATCAATGCGTGAAAAAACAAAGGGAGAACACTGGAATATTAGTGAGGCAAGAGTTGTGATAAATATACAAAAAGGAATTCCAGTTATGCTTGGACACAAAATCAGTACATGTATCCGAAAAAAACAAAAGAAATCAGTATGGTAAGATATGTTATTCTTGCTTTTAAGGACTAGAGCAAGTGAGCGGTGAGCGGGGTCTCATACATACCCTCGGCCGCAGCAAAGTCATTTGGCCTTGACCTTTGGCATGAAAGCCGCTTAGGTGAGATATAGAATGAAAATATGTTGACAAAGAAGTATGTGACATTTCCAGTCGATCTAACATACGGTTGCAGATAAATTGTGTACTTAAAACATTAATGCAAATATTTCAAAACATTTAACACAATTTGACCTTGACCTTGGGCATGAAAGTCACATGCGTGGGCTATAAAATGAAAATATGGATGTTGATTGTTGATAGACAAATATATGTTTACTTAAAACTTTAACGCATATATTTCAAAACATTTAACGCAAGTTTCAAAGTAATTTCACCTTCACCGTGTGCATGAAAGCCGTATAGAATGTTTGTTTAATGGTGTTTAACGGCCTATCAACAGCTATGGTCTAATACTCACATAAAGAATATAACTGTCGGATACCAAATGCCAAAGTTGTTTGTTTGTTTATTGGTGTTTAACGGCATATCAACAGCTCAGGTCATATAAGGCTGGGCAAACGGGTTCGATCCTGTATTAACCTGCTGCATTGGGGGGAAAATCCCAAAATCAGAACGGAATAATTTCATCGAGAAAAATATAGTCAGCCCTGAAATTAGAATAACCTGACCTGATGCCAGGTCCATACCACACCAATGTCACTTGGCCCCTTTCCTCTTTCCCCTAAAAAAGTATTACGAATAATCGTAATACTCACACAAGAGATATAACCAGATTCAACTGTCACATACAAAAATGCCAAAGACGTATGTGAGGGCCAAACCAGGTCTCCAGTCGGATTTCCGGTAAGGATGAATCGCGATTGTTAAATTACCCATCACATGCACCCACCAGGGCGATAGAAAGAAAATATTATTGATCTTCTAACTTAATAAAGAAGTATATATATGAAGTTTCAAGTCAACCCGACTTGCGGTTGCAGAGACATTGTGTACTTAAAAACCTTACCTTGACATGTTTTGATGCAAATATTTCAAAACTTTAAGTAATTTGACCTTGTTCAGGAAAGCCACATCGGTGTGCTACAGTATAAAAAATATGGATGACGATAAAGAAGTATATAAAGATTCTACTCAATGCGATTTACGGTTGCAGATATAATGGGTACCCAAAAACCTTTAACGCAAATCTTACGGATGGACGAAAATACAAAAACTATATACACCTCGACTACTTTGTATGCCTGGGTATGAATCATGATTGAAGGCACTGTGTTACAGATGAGCCTCAATATGTTGTTTGCCACATCATGCACTGCAAATGACCAATATCAACCAATTGCACCATTTCATTCGAAGTCAAATTTCGAAGTCGAAATTTATTGTACATATGTAATTTGTTACAAGTTTGACCATTGAGCATTGATTTCAATTATAATCATGATAATGCACAAAAATAAATCATTAATTCGTAAATTTTCGTTTCCCTTCGAAAGTCTACAAGTTTGTCTTTGGTCTATTCTGGATGTTTCAAGTAAAATCCTTTATTGCGAAGATATCTGAAACAATGTGAAACCAACCAAATATAGAATTTATAGACTGTGGACGTTAACAAAAATTTATGAATCAAAGATTGAATGCAATACCTTAAATGCTAATCACTCTAGGTTGGCGGTAGGATTTTTAAATTTGCTCAAATATGTGTCTGTGACTGGAGAAATGGGGCTTATGGGATTTGCGACAGTGTAGATACACATATCCGCACAGGATCTGCACTGTTCACCATTGCATCAATGAAATCTCCATCATGCTTCTAACAAGCCACATCATTATCAGGCTACAGGAGTGTACTATTTGATCAGGAGCTACACTGGTCACAAATCCCATAAACCACATTCTCCATCACAGCCACCGGTTAAAGTAACGGACCAATACCTATAAATACATTAAATATACCTAAAAGCATCAATAAGTAAAATAAAATAGGCCAAACAAATTATTTACTCCCATATATCACACATGGAGTAAATACATTTTGTTTAGCTTATGTTTCTCTCACTTATTGATGCTCTTAGGTGTATTTAATGTATTTATAGGCCATGGTCCGTTACTTCAAACTGAGGTCACAGCCACATGTGTAAAAGCATAGTAAATATATCTGACCATTTCAATATCTAGTCCTTCGAGTGTCACATAATCGGAAATGTACAAATGCCATTCTGTCCACCACAAGAATAAGTCACCGATTCAAAAAATATTGACAAATCTTAAAACTGCACGAGTCAGATTTGTGTGAATAAGATTCATTCTCAATTCCATCAACACAAGAAGTAACATGTCTTCACGACACATCCTTTCAACAGGTTGATTAGATGATTAGAGCAGAAATCAGAGTTAAGAACCACACAAAACACTGCCACTGGCATGGATGGTACTCTGGTTAAATGGTTAATTTTTTGTAACTGAACTTGTCTTTCTCAAGCTCTTCCTCGAGCGTTTATATTTTCAGATGTCGCTGATCTTAAGATGATGACAGTCTGTCATGGCGACACTATATTTTGCTTCGTGTAGGTCAGGAACTGGATCAGTTCCCATTTCGCGAGTGTTTGTCAACTTGTTGCCCAGGTGGAGTAGTGTTTCCAGGCAGCGATTCTTCTGGTGGCCTTTGTCCTTCAACAGCAGAATGAGAAACAATTTCCGCCTTATCTGCTTCTTCTGAAACCGCCCATATATTATCTCAATAGCCCTGCTGGTGTCTGCCTCGACTGCAGGGTGAAGTTGAAGAGGCTCGACGAATAATCCAGATGGCTGAGATCTGTAGACGGCTTCCCTGAAACAAACAATCAAACACTATTATGTACATGGTTAGCCTTTTATTGAATTTCTTACCAGTATTAACCATTACTCAGCAAATGACTCCGCAACTTTCCAACATGAAACAGTGCTTAGAGAACTACATCCCACCCGGGCATCAAACTCACAACACTTGGATAAATGTGGTAAGCGAGTAAGCCACATTGTTCATAGTTGTGAACAGTAACTCTTGAAATCTACAACCGTACTGTCCGTAGCAGAGTTACGTTTCCATTCATAGTCTTCCTCTGCAGAATAGTGAATAAGAGATCTGGTTCGCAAATTAAATGTAGCAGCTAAAGTTGGGGTCCCATCCACAGGTTGAAGTAACGGACCGAGGTATATATGTGTGTGTTATAGAGGGAGTAACAAAAAAAAATTAGCTTTTTTTTTTCGTTTATGGACGCTTTTAGGCATATTTAATGTTTTATAGACCTCGGTCCGTTACAATGTACTTCAACCTGTGGTCCCATCTAGTAGGCATAACAGTTTGCCTATAAGAATTAAATAAGTGTATAATTGTGTAACTACGGTACATGTATTCCGCCAGTTTTAAAAATTACGAGTGCAGGCCCACTATACACATATAATCATTTAGTAATATTGATTTTACTGATAGTGACTCGCGGTGGTATCAGGCTATTTTGATATGCAAATGAGACATGACATTTTTAAATTATTTATACCAATTAAATGTGTCACCAGAACAAATATTTTTATTGACACATTATAAAGTACGATCATAGTGCACATAACAAAACTAAGCAGACAGAATATAGTTTCCATTAACCTTTAATGGAAACACAGTTATCGCCCCTGTTATCAGTGACGAAATTCACGTTTCATATAAAAGAAAAAGTACATGTATATTTTCACGTACATGTACAAATGGGGGGAAAAAAATCCCAAAATCAGAACTGAATATTTACAATAACAAAATTCAGCGCTGAATCAGAATAATCCTGGTCTGATACCAGGTCCTCCGCTACACCATGAATCACTTGGCCCCTCCCAAAAGCAGTAGATAAGTAATAATCTTAATACTTTTATAATGGGCAATAACCCAATTCAACTCCCAGGTAACAAAAGAGCCAAAGATAAAAAATGTACTGAAGGGTCAAACCAGGCAAATAGTGATTCCTATATGAGGAACTACTACCATTAATTTACGTCGTCTCGTTCTCTCGACCACCACCCACGTAAAGTTTTGTATTACTTTTATAATAGTTTTATTTTCAGATGGAAAATATACAAATTAGGTCACAATTAACAACTAAAGTGTAAATCAGATCTGATTAGCTATTCTGTAGAGGAAGCATACGTATATCATTTTATTTGTTTGTTGGGTCTAACGGCCTATCAACAGATGCGGTCATTTAAGGCCGGGTCAATGGGTTTAGTAATAAATCCCATATATTACCTGTACAAGTACATGTTCAAGTACATGTACAAATGGGGGGAAAATCCTAAAATCAGAAATGAATATTTACAATAAAAGAAAACTATATACTCAGCCCTGAAATCAGATGATCCTGATCTGAGGCCAGGTCCTCGCCACACCAGAATCACATGGCCCCTCCCAAAAGCAGTAGGATCAGTAATAATCTTACTACTTCTATAATGGGCAATAACCCAATTCAACTGCCAAGTAACAGAAAGAGCGAAAGATGAAAACGTACCTGAGGGCCAAACCAGGCAAATCGTGATCCATACGTATTACTTTTATAAAAAAAAATTCAAATGGAAAAATATACAAATTGTGTCACAATTAACAACTAAAGTGTAATCAGATCTGATTAGCTATTATGTAGAGGAAGCATACGTATATCATTTATTTGTTTGTTGGGGTCTAACGGCCTATCAACAGATGCGGTCATTTAAGGCCGGGTCAATGGGTTTAGTAATAAATCCCATATATTACCTGTACAAGTACATGTTCAAGTACATGTACAAATGGGGGGGATGGGGGGAAAATCCTAAAATCAGAAATAATGATATACAATAAAAGAACTATATACTCAGCCCTGAAATCAGGATGATCCTGATCTGATGCCAGGCCCTCGCCACACCAGAATCACATGGCCCCTCCCAAAAGCAGTAGGATCAGTAATAATCTTACTACTTCTATAATGGGCAATAACCCAATTCAACTGCCAGGTAACGAGAAAGAGCGAAAGATGAAAACGTACCTGAGGGCCAAACCAGGCAAATCGTGATCCATACGTATTACTTTTATAATATTTTTTTTTCAGATGGAAAATATACAAATTGTGTCACAATTAACAACTAAAGTGTAAATCCGATCTGATTAGCTATTGTATGTAGAGGAAGCCTACATGTATGAATGGAATAGTAACTCTGCTACAGATGGTACAGGAGTAGATCGCAAGAGTTATTGTTCGCAACTACAATAATAACATGGTTCAATAATAATGAGACATCAGTGATTCTTATATTTTATGTACATATTGGTGTCGTTTTTCTAGTTTCGATGTAGAACCAATAATTCATTAAACTGTGTTAATTCCACTGGGTGACAGTCCAGTTGTTACATTTATAATAGTATAGCCAATTGTTCTCGTCATTTTTTAAATTTTATTTCCACTTCAAGGGACCAGGGGTCTCAGAAATGTAATTTCCATTACGTACATTTACATGACGTAAATATAGCTTTACATTTACATTGTTTTCTTTTCAACGGCATAAAACATCAACTGAAGGGGCATCTGTTTAGAAAAGTGTCAAGAATATGATAAGCTAATTGTATTAGTGCGAAACAGAGAAATTTAGTAGCAAGTCGTGGAATTTCTCATTTATGGTAACCCAACAACATGTATTTAATATGAATCAGTAAAGTTAAGCAAAACAAAATAGCTTGGCAACTAATAGAATGCCGTGTTTTACCACATGTACCAAACATCGTTATAAAGCTACATTTAATTAATAGCACAGCCTCAAAAATATGGGCGTAACGGCAATGATTATGTAACGGTAATGACAAAACGTAACGGTAATGACTTTCCATTTATTTAAAATACTAATACAGCATATATAACAAACATATTTATACTTTGAATATGCTGTACAATATAACTTCAAGTTAGTGTGTTTACTTTTAATGTGATTGCCAATAGAAACCCACACTCCTTGCAAGCTGTGTCTGTTTTTTGTTGTTTCAGAGCTTTTACTAATTAAATCCTGATATATAAATGTTGTAGGTCTGAATAAATGTGCCATTACTGACCGACAACTGATGGGACCATGGTTTATATCTAATTGACGCATCAACTGACTGGTTAGTATGGTAATTTATCATTGCCGTTACACGATCGTCATTACCGTTACACAATTTTGTAACGGAAATGACCGTAACGGTAATGATTTTTCTTCAAAAACAATCCCATTTGTCACCCCTCTGTATACAACGCATCATGAAGGTAGAATATGCAAAGACAACGTTGTAAGTGTGTCTATCTACCAATTTTGGTTTCAGTCGACCTACATACATATGGACGTGTATAAACCGTGAACGGTAATGATGCATGTAATGTGTAACCTTAAAATTCCGAATACAGACCGGTCTAGTTCTCGGCAATGACTTAAGTTGTGTTACCACCGTGTTTATTTATAAATCGGGCGCCCATAAACAGTGTTCATTGCATTAGTAGCTGAGAGTAGGAAAGGGAGGTTACTCTGATTTTACTCTTTTTTTCAGCGTAACGGTAATGATTCGATTTCGCGGGACAGATACATTAACGTCAGTATTTTTACAACAAAAGGCAAATTATTGCAGAATAAGCTTAATGTCAATGTTAAACTATTTTAATTCAGATGCAATGTATAGTAAAGTACAAATTGACAAGATTTGAGAATTACGGGCTTGTGAACTGTGCTGATTGATGATCGGGACATGCCCATTTGGTGCACCATACATATGCCAACAACAGAAAATAATAACTAAACACACATAACAAGAATTGTAAATACTGTTTTCTTAATGGATTGGTATTATACATATATAGTTTCTTTACTGAAAAAAAAAAATTTCCTTATAAATTGTGTGATTTGTCAGTAAATTACACCGGGACACCAGATGTACATAAAATATAGAATCACTGACATACATATCTGTACATGTATCAAACCAATGAAAACTGACATTCTGATCTGCATATAAAAAATGTCATTTCGGCTAATTCTGCGCACCGGCTAATGCACAATTCACGTAATGTTTTGCCCAGCTTACGTCAGAATAAATTATGTTGATTTTGGAATAAATCAGCTGATTAACGGTATACTAAGTCACAATTTTATCCCATTCCGATAGTTTGGTAAAAAGTTATTCAGAACATGGTCAAAATTATTAGTGGTCCTGCTTACTAAATGAATAGATCAACAACAGATCTGTTAAAAAAAGCTTCATAAACCAATAATACACATGCAAATATACATTGGTTATCATTTTATTCCCGTATTATTCGCAAAACTCAAGGACAAAATGGACTGATATTTTGATCAAATTTGGCTGGGTCTCCGCGAGGCGGATACAGATAATAGACGACAGATGAAATAGTAAAAGCCATCTGTTTAGCCGTGATTATCTCGACTAAGAACTGCTTGAATGTTCAGGAATTTAGACGGAATATGGACATTTTCACGAAAATTATTATTAGGTGCGCAGAATTAACAGACACGATTGTAATCCCAACAAACATAGTCTCCACCCCCGCCCATATTTTGTGAGGTCACCCCCAATGAAGCAAAGAAGAATCCCTCATCACCACCCAGACCAAACATGGGTACCCTGTGTACAAATAAATTTTAGGAAGCCCACCCACTGCAATACAAATACTTAATACAAATACTGCACTTCAATTTTTGTACTTGTTTGGTCACTGTTGTTATAGTTTTCTAAATCGTGTAAACACGTGACTTTCTGAAAACACTTGTCTTAAGAAAACAACATGAATAATCAGACATGTAAAATATTGGTGTGTGCAAAGCCACATACACGGTGCGAAGCCGGGTACACTTACTTAATAGAAATACTGCACCGGCCTATATTCATGATATTTCGGGGAAAAGTCACCGCTGTGCAAATGCATGCAGTGTACCTGGATTCGCACACCTCAATTTTTTACTTATTTCATCACTGTTGTTACAGTTTTTTTAAACACATTTGACTCTCGAAAGGGGGGGGGGTGAATGAAAGTGAGTGTCTTTTTTAAGTGGCTAAAAGCCTATATAGACAATAGTGAATAGATAACAGATAATAGCCTAAATATATATGAATTGACTTGTTGGACTGAAAACATATATTCAAAGTGAATCTACAAGTATCGAGGTGCCACAAACACACACAGAGTCCGAGATGCACCATAAATTAGAAATTAGCTATTTAAACAACAATTGTGGAAACAACATTGGTCGCGAAAACCAATGACTCGGCACAAGCACAGGCAATGTTGAATATCCCCACCCACTTGAATTCATGTTAGATTAAATACAATGGAATTATTTTAGTAGCCCTGTGGTTAAAAGTGCTGTCGAAGTCAGCACGATTCAAATATTGGTCAACAGTAATAAAGAAATAATTCTTACCTGAAATGAATGTTTCGTGTCTTGAAGCCATGCAGTAGACTTATGTAAAATGTAGGTCAATTATTGATGCGTCTTGGGCCATGGCTGTCGCCGTATTGTCCTCTCAACTTTAGCAAATTTGCAGAAAATGTACGTCTGTAGCATTCACAAATCGTCGAGTACACAATGAGTATCTGTATTACCGTATGTAGAGCTTATCAACAATGAAGACAGCAATAATTTCAAAATGTCTTGAACCAGTACGTGTAATGGCAGACACGAAATATAGTATGACGTCACAATGTAAAATCGCATTTAACAACAAATAGCTGACTTTTTAAACGTAAATTTGTTATTGGTTGGTATATTCATTAAAAAAAAAGTGTCCTGTGTCCAATAAATTGGACACATGACACTATGGCGTTTAGTAAAATGGTTCAAATATTGACTCTTTATGTACCAGACGTTCTAAATGAGGCTCCATACGGGATAATCTATTTAAACTAAATTTCATTGGGAAGCTATTTTTTGGCAAATTACATGCGTATTATTATTTTATATAACCTATCAATGTTTACAGGTGTTAGCATGTTTCAATATTGAACTAACATATAGCTTGTTGGTATTGGCACACTTTCATGTTACGAAGTTTCCCGCAGCGAACCCCATTCGGCCCATCGACCGATTGTAATTATAGAACGCCTGTAACTATTCACGAGAATATAGGCGTTCTATGAAAAATGGTGATAGACACGTGATAAGGTCATGATCTACATATTTCCGTTTTACATTTAGACACATAAGAACGCACCTCCCGTGTCAACTCTGATGCTACAACCGGGGGACATAACACGAATATAACTACTCCAGCCATACGGACATCACGCAGAGCCAATATGACATATTCAACCCCCGATACAAGCCCCACAACGGTATCAATACCTGTGGCTGACACTAATAACCCGCCACCAGTGGTTAGAACAACCAGCTTACTGCCAGACAGTGAGAAAGGTATATACAATTAGCTCTATTTTACAACATAGTATTTATTTATTATAGTGCCACTCCTATTAGTTTACACAATATTAGTTGAAATAGTCCCACAGGGGAGCCGGACATAATCCCCCCCGTACAAAATCCCCCCCCGTGCTTTTTGACACAGGCGGACAAAATCCCCCCCCCCCCCACCCCCCCCCCCCCGCTCAGATGCAGGGTAGGACAAAATCCCCCCCGCTCAGATGCAGGGTAGGACAAAATCCCCCCCGCTCAAATGTAGGGTAGGACAAAATCCCCCCCGAAGAAAATGCAGCTAGGACAAAATCCTCCCCCGCTCAGATGCAGGGTAGGACAAAATCCCCCCACAACCAGTTACATAGAACATTTAATTTTGTTAATAATTCTTAGCATCTTTGGTTTCTTGAATAATTGATGATGGTATTATGATATTATGATCACTTAATTATTTTTCAAACTGGTTTCTCTGATCACTTTAATCATGCTAATCAAGCTAATTAAAGTATGTTTGGTTTTCAAATTGGTTTCTTTGATGCTCTTTCACACGTCATGTTAGTCAGGCTAATTTAATTATTTATGAATATTTGTTAATAATGAGTTGATAATTATGAGATATCTCACTCAAGCCGTTATCACGCATTTGAGGTGGTAATTAACATATGTATATAAGTTCATTAAACATGATGGGAATCACAATCTTCCATTATGGAGTTTATTACCAGTAACAAAGGTTCTGTTAAGTTGTGTTTCAATGGGTTTTCTTATACCAAGAAGAAAGAGTCTAAATCGTCCATACGATGGGAATGTTCGAAACGTGGTAGTCTCAAATGAAAACATGCCGGCGCCCCGAGAGAGCCAGACTCGCTAAACGCTATTCCTCACCCACTCCCTGACAAGTACCGAACAACCGGCGGTGACGACAACATGCCCTTCGTTTTATATGACAACGGGGCATCCGACAACCGCATCATCATCTTTGGGACGGACACCGGAGTCAACCTACTCGCCGACAACGACACCTGGTTCATGGGTGGGACATTTGGGACATCTCTCAGTTCGAACAACTGTTTGTTATCCGTGTGAAAGTGGGCGACGTCGCCGTATCAGCCGTATATGCCTTGTTACCGTCTAAGAGCCAGTCAGTGTATGAGGAGTGTTTGTCTAGTCTTCTAGATGCGTGCCTTCTGCGAGACATCCGCCCAACACCATCGGTCGTCATAATGGACTTCGAACTTGCGATCCACAACGCCGTTAGGACCATGTTAGGAGATGTAGACATTAAGGGATGTTTTTACCACTTGACGCAGAGTACTTGGAGGAAGGTTCAAGCAGAAGGTTTGGCGACCGACTACAAGGACAACGACGAGATCAAGCAGTTCGTGGGGATGATTGACGGACTGGCGTTCCTGCTCGTGGATGACGTTAAGGAGGGCATGGATGCGCTCAAGGAACTCGCCCCAGACTCCCTCGAACCTGTGATCGACTACTTCGATACCACCTACGTGAGTGGAGGCTTCAAGACCGTCCGCGGAACGAATGGCGTCATCCGAATGCGTCGAACACAGCCACGATTTCCCCAGGCAACCTGGAACGTGAACGAGGCTACACTTGGCGGCGGTGGCCGAACGAACAATCTCTGCGAGAGCTGGAACAACGCGTTCAAACATCTGATCGGACATAGCAACCCGAGTCTATGGACGGTCATAGGATGTCTACAGAGGGATCAGACGGCGGTGAACACGGAGTTTGAACGACGGAGAACGGGACAGCCATCATCCAAGCGAAGGCGGAAGGCGACTATCGCTCACCAAGACCGACTGAAGAAGCTGTGCAGCCAATACCGCGATGGGGAGAAGACACTGGCGAGTTTCATGTATGCCATCGGGGAATGTATACGACTTGTCTGAACATTTGCTATCTTACATACATAGTGTAGTCATGTGCTCATAGACTTAAATGATACTCATGTGCTTGTGTACTTGTGTGCTCATAGACTTGCATAATAGACTCATGTGGTTGTGTACTTGTGTGCTCATAGACTTAAATGTTTAATAGACTCATGTGCTTAAATGTTATTCTCTCTGCTTAATATGAACTTGTTGTGCCAATAAAGGTACCTGACACAAGATTTGTTTTTCAATTACATAATTTCTTACCAATAACTACATGGTTTGGCTCTCTCGTACATCTTCGCTACGGATACTTGAGAGCTCAATCAAGTTATATAAAATTGACAATATTATAGCTAGGAATATTGTATATGACCGGGGGTGGGGGGATTTTGTCTACCCTGCATCTGAGCGGGGGGGATTTTGTCCTACCCTGCATCTGAGCGGGGGGGATTTTGTCCTACCCTGCATCTGAGCGGGGGGGATTTTGTCCTACCTGCATCTGAGCGGGGGGGGATTTTATTTTGTCCGGGGGGGATTTTGTCCGGGGGGGATTTTGTCCGCTGTGTCAAAAAGCACGGGGGGGATTTTGTCCGGGGGGGATTTATGTCCTACACTCGTCCCACAGGGGACACGGATTTCTTTTTATTAATTCGTTCCCACGGAATAACAATTCGTTCACTCAATTTAACAAATAGTTCCCACGATATATCAATTCGTTCCCTCGAATTAACAATTCGTTCCCTCGAATTAACAGTTCGTACCATCCCTCGAATTAACAATTCGTACCCACGAAATGACAATTCGTTCCCTGAATTTAACAATTCGTTCTCTCGATTTACAATTCGTTCCCACTATATAACAATTCGTTCCAACGAATTAACAATTCGTTCCCGTGGGAACTAATTGTTAAATTAAGGGAATAAATTGTTAGTTCGTGGGAACGAATTGTTAGATCGTGGGAACGAATTGTTATTTCGTGGGAGCGAATTAATGAATATAAAATATTCTTCGTCCCCTGCGGGGCTCCGTAGACATCAAACAGAGCCAATATGACATATTTCTTACCCCCGATACAAGCCCCACAACGGTATCACTACCTGTGGTTGACAGGGGCGGCGGAAGCGGGGGGGGGGGGGCAGGGGGGGGCGGTCGCCCCCCCCCCCAATAATTTAATTTGGTTGGGGGGGCATAGCCCCCCCAATAATTCTGTAAAAAAATTATTTTTTACTGTAATATATTTGTGTAATCATGATTACTGGGAACCCGACTCTGACTGAGCCAACTCATTTAAGAGAGGGAGGAGCAGTTGGGACCTGCCGATCCGGCCTAACCGTCCATCCACGGAGTTTAATCAAACATTGCTGAGAATGCAGGAAATTGTGTTTCACACCACTTGGATTTCAAAAAATTTCCGGGGGGGCATGCCCCGGACCCCCCTAGCGAATTCGGCCCCTTCGGGCCCCTCACAAAGTTCGCCCCCCCCCAATAATCAATTGCTTCCGCCGCCCCTGGTTGACACTAGTAACCCGCCACCAGTAGCTAGAACAACCAGCTTACTGCCAGACAGTGAGAAAGGTATACTCAATTAGCTCAATTGTACAACGTAGTATTTGTTTATTATAGTGCCACTCCTATTAGTATAAACAATATTAGTTCAAATAGTACGGAGCCCCGCAGGGGACATGGACTTTGTTTTATTAATTCGTGGTGATAGACACGTGATAAGGTCATGATCTACATATTTCCGTTTTACATTTAGACACATAAGAACGCACCTCCCGTGTCACCTCTGATGCTACAACCGGGGGACATAACACAAATATAACTACTCCGGCCATACGGACATCACGCACAGCCAATATGACATATTCTACCCCCGATACAAGCCCCACAACGGTATCACTACCTGTGGCTGACACTCGTAACACGCCACCAGTGGTTAGAACAACCAGCTTACTGCCAGACAGTCAGAAAGGTATATACAATTAGCTCTATTTTATAACATAGTATTTATTTATTATAGTGCCACTCCTATTAGTTTAAAGAATATTAGTTCAAATATTACGGAGTCCCACAGGGGACACGGATTTCTTTTTTTTAATTCGTTCCCACGGAATAAAAATTCGTTCACTCAATTTAACAATTCGTTCCCACGATATATCAACTCGTTCCCTCGAATTAACAATTCGTTCCCTCGAATTAACAGTTCGTACCCATCCCTCGAATTAACAATTCGTACCCACGAAATGACAATTCGTTCCCTCAATTTAACAATTCGTTCTCTCGATTTAACAATTCGTTCCCACTATATAACTATTCGTTCCCACGAATTAACTATTCCTTCCCGTGGGAATGAATTGTTAAATTGAGGGAGCGAATTGTTAGTTCGTGGGAACGAATTGTTAGATCGTGGGAACGAATTAATGAAAATAAAATATTCTTCGTCACCTGCGGGGCTCCGTAGACATCCCTCAGAGCCAATATGACATATTCTACCCCCGATACAAGCCACACAACGGTATCACTACCTGTGGTTGACACTAGTAACCCGACACCAGTAGCTAGAACAACCAGCTTCCTGCCAGACAGTGAGAAAGGTATATCCAATTAGCTCTATTTTACAACATAGTATTTGTTTATTATAGTGCCACTCCTATTAGTGTAAACATTAGTTCAAATAGTACGGAGCCCCGCAGGTACCGATCGTGGTACCGAAGGTATGCTGCGTACCCATGACGAAACAGCCAACTCTAGATCAACACCCACCAATCGTACACCCAGTGGGCATACCGTCGTAGACAATCCGGTCCATCAAATACACGCTGTGTATAACCATGATACCAGCTGTACTGATGAGTTACGGGAACTAAAGCAGAACAGAAAGGCAAAACAAAAACAATGTGTATAACCATGATACCAGCCGTACTGATGAGTTACTGGAACTAAAGCAGAACAGAAAGGCAAAACAAAAACAGGAATCCTATGATCACATTGAACTGAGCGGCAACGTGGCAAGGAATTATCACAATGAAGGACAATATTCTCATGTGGTGAACTACAAAGCGACGGTAGCCGCTGACAGTTATTCACATATCACTCTACACGACAACACTACAGCAAGTGTGACTGTAGTAGATGAACACACCAATGTGGACAAGGAACGTGAACCAGATGATCACTACAACCATATGAGGGACTTTCTAAACTGAATTCCTGGAATGTATATAGAGAATACCGCCAATTGTCTTTTGATATTAATATTATCAGGCAAGGCTTGGAACAGTTTCCGAGCCGAGTCTATTTAAGCTAGAGGGTGGGCACACTCATATAAAATGGTTTTCGCTGACTGTTGCGTCATGACATTAACGTCATTCGGTAATGTGATGCTACGTCTTTCAACCAATCAAACGTAGTTTTGAATCAGATGTTTCCCGAATATAGTGATTGAAGGATATCACAAATTGTAATTCGCTTTGTTTTTATATAAAGAACGTGTTATATGTGAGTAAATGTTTTAACTAGATGAGCTGAATATCGTGACAAAATACGCTCGTGATTTGGCGCTACCGCCAAACAAACTCGGTTCGATAGGCTCACTCGTTTGTCTATCGGAATGATAGCCAATTCTCCTGTTTGAATTTGACGAAATTACGTCCGATAATGACGTTGACTGCATGCCTAGTCATACGATGTTCAGTAAAAGGGTTATATCTTCAGAGAAAAACACAGCAAGTACTGTCTTGAAATACTGTCTTGGCCTTGTTTACAGAACATGGAAAAATATTTTACTTTGCCAGAGGCCACATGTTGACGATTGCAATATTAATCTTAGACCACCAACGGATCCTTTTACCCTTGACGAGTCATTAGAAGTGTACATTACACCACTCGGTTCTCTTGACGGGTCATTAGAAGTGTACATTACACCACTCGGTTCTGGAGATCGGCAGTAGTTTACACCACTCTCACGCTTCTCAGAAATGGATAAAGGAAGTCAGTACCGTAACAATGATGTGTTTCCTTCGACCAATAAAATCACGTTCTCGAACACACGCGACATTATCATTGATTGAAGCCCGCCTCCGGACTTTAACTCTTGGCCATAATTACATTCAAAATTCGCTTTTTGTTTTATATATACAATACTGTATGTAATAGATATATGCACGTCCATGTTTATTGCCATAAATTAATATGCTCACTCGTTTGTTTTGCGGAAGCACCCAGTCACTCGCCCATTACTTAATTATATGATGATCAGTTCACATGTTTGAATAAACTGTATGTACTATTACTTGGAGTTTAACGTAAAATATTCGTGGCATGCACTGCTCCTGTCTGGATCGTCAATGGGAGCAGCGTCCGATTTCAAAGTAAAATAGTCGTGGCCTGCACTGTTCCTTTCTGGATCGTCAATGAGAGCAGCATCCGACTTCAAAGTAAAATAGTCGTGCCCTGCACTGTTCCTTTCTGGATCGTCAATGAGAGCAGCGTCCGACTTCAAAGTAAAATAATCGTGCCCTGCATTGCTACATTCTGGATCGTTTGTGAGAGCAGCGTCTGAGTGTATAGTAAAGTAATCGTGACTTGCACTAGCTCTACCCTGAACGTCATCGATGCCAGTATTAGATTTTAGAGTGAAATATTCGTTGCTTGCAACTGTTCCGTCTTGACTGTCAACCATAACATGACGTTCTCTCCGGTTTGGTTTGTCATCCATTTGCCCGTCCTGTGATGTCAATGTATGATAGGGAGACGGCGTATTCGCGTCAACACCTCGCAGATCGGTATATACAACGGCTGATGCGAAGTCTCCAGCTGTCTCTAATCCTTCATAATGTGGTGGCATGCGATCTGCCGTGTATGCCTCTCGTACAGTCTCATCTTCTGGTCGTAATTCATTGTACACATTACCTTCACCTTGGTTTTTAGGTTTGTCTTTATGCACATCCATTGTTGACACATTTCCTTCTTCGGTTCTCCTAAAATGTTCACGATCTGGCGCATTTGCGACACCGTTATCTAAATGGTTATACGTGTCATCTTCAGAAGTGGTGTTATTATTCAACGGTCCATTGCTATTCCCATTACCACCGTCTGTATGTGAATAAGTATCATCATTGCAGGGCGCCTTTGTGTCTAAGTGGTCGTAATTCCCATCGGTCTGGACGCGTTCACCTGGTGTGTGTAGATGGTCATATGAGTCACCGTTCTGCTGTCGTGATCCCGCTCCATTGCTTAGTTTGTGTCGTTGATCTAACGGTTTGAGATAATCGTTACTATCATCAATATCGCCAAATTCCGTGTACTTTGTATCAACAGTATCAATAGTATTGTAAACGTCTATTGAAGCTTGGTTTGCGTCAATGTCATGTTCATTATACGTAGGATTGTCTAGTTGATTGACGGTTGGATCTTTGTTATTGGACCCTTCATAAATGTCCTTTGATTTCTGTTTAAATCTGAGAAAAAAAATGAAATCATATTGAAATATGTGGCTGTGACTAGATAAATGGGGTTGATGGGATTTAGTGACCAGTGCATCTCCTGATCAAATAGCACACTCCTGTATCCAAGTAGCAATCGTACAGCTTGTCAGAATGATGATGTTTCATTGATGGAATGGCAAACGTACAGTGCAGATCCTGATCAGACTGCGGATGCACAGGCTGATCTGGATCTACATTGGTCGCAAACACCCATAAACCCAATTTATCCCGTCAAAACAGTGCGTATGTGCCGTGAAACACGGTGCCGTGAAACACGGTGCCGTGAAACCTTTTTGATATCCTGTCAATACGACCTAATCACTGCGTATGAATATGTGTGGTGGCTGGGGTTATTCTTTTGCATTTTAAAGTCATGTGTAGGTGTTGACGGGATAAATATAATAGTAAGTTAGTGCCGTGAATGGGAAAAATATCTGGCGCGGCACGGAAACGGGATGTGCTCGGCAGAGCCTCGCCCATCCCGTTTCCTAAGCCTTGCCAGATATCACGACACTAACCTACTATTCTCTATAAGCCCAATGTCTCCAGTTATCATCCGCTCTTTCATAGTTTGCAATACCCATGTGACTATACTATGACACCGTCGTATGTAATAATTATGTCATAATTATGTACATATTCATTTACATGTATTTATATGAATGTTGAGCTATGCACGAATGTACAAACGGGTTTGGAACCAGTGTAGCCGCAGAATTATGACAAGCTGTTTTATAATTTCTTCCCGAAATAATATCTGTATTTCTCATAAAAGCATTATTTTCACTTTTAAATACGTCGTGTACGCTCTATTTTACAGCATAATACCAAACTTGTTGAAGTACAAAATGTATTGAAAGTAACAGAGTGAGAGATGTGTAGCGTAATGAAAGAGGTCGACCGTTGTGACAGCCACTGTTGTAGACCAATTAAACCACCGTTGCGACCGCAGTTGTTATAGACGACCGTCGTTGTGACAGCGACTGCTGTAGACCAATTAAACCACCATAGCGACCGCAGTTGTTATAGACGACAGTCGTTGTGACAGCCACTGTTGTTGACCAATTAAACCATCATAGCGACACCCGTTGTTATAGACAACCACTGATGCGACAGTCGTAGAACCACCGTTGCGACAGCCGTAGAACCACCGTCGCGTCAGTTGTTGCTATAGACAACCACCGTTCCAACAACTGTTGTTATAGACAACCACCGTTGCAACACCCGTTGTTGAAGACCTATTACTAGCACATTGGTATAGTATATGTACACTGTACGTACCGACAGCAGATAATGATAGTGACTATGACGGCGGCGACGGCAACAAGCGCCAACGGTACATAAACTGCGGCTGCCACAGGAAACCCGGCGTCGTCATCTGCGGTGCAAACAGGCAACATACTGTGACATGTATACGGGCTTAACCCTTAGAATGCTGGGAATGAAATTTTTTATATGTTTGTCTTCTTTCTCAATAAAAACATGGTTTGACAGCACTTTAGAATCATTTCCATTGGACATGATTGTAAAGTGCTGTCAAACCATGGTATTGATGAGAAAGATAGTAACTTAACATTACACTGAACAATTCTGCAAAAACCAAGAACCCACTTTTCCGACGTTTCGGCACAAGGCATTTATCAAGGAATTAGTTTCTACTAAACGCTAAGTGGCATCCATTTTATATTTCACATTTTTTATGTTTATTCATAACGTCATGACGTCGTGACGTCATTCCATGCGCTTCACGACGTCATAACGTTATACAAGATGGAAAACAAAATTAATATTAAAACAAGAGTGTGGCGCAGCTGACAAGCGACATGTTGGAAATCCTGTAGACCCTGATTAGACTACGCGGGAGCGCATGCTGATCTGGGCCGACACCGCATACCAACCGCGTCATCCACAGCGAAAACTTACATATTATATGTATAGATACAATAGCATATACTAAGTTGAAGCACATGCACAACTGCTTCAGTGGCCAGCGGCTACATTGGTCGCCAGACATACATCGACAGTATTGAAAACATCTTAGGTTGACATCTATGTAGCGTTGAAAGGTCAACGGGGGCCGATGGCGTAGGCGGTCAGCGCAGACCCTGATCACTAAGCACATTACCGATATAGGTATACATGATGTATTGTGCCTGTTTGCAGTGGGGCAGGTTATTACTGACTGAATGGCAAATAATGCAGAACCAGATCAGCCCGCGCATCCGCGCAGCCTGATCAGGCTCTACACTGATCGCACAACCCATATATCCCATCCTCCACAGCTACATACATGTACAAGTTATTACTGACATAATGGTAAACAGTAATATGGAGAAATGTGGACTATTTACGTTCCATTGTGTTTAAATGTGAAATGAAAATACATACGTATATAATAAAATTACAAAAACCACTTTCAAATCTTGCAATCTCAACTCGAAATGATTTACACGATTTTCATTGGCTACGAGTAGCCACATACGGGTATTTGGCATGAATAAACTCAAAAGTAGAATACGCAATTTTGTATAAAATTATCAACTTGTTAACTTCCCATTGGTTCTGAGTGACGTTCTGCTTTCAACGATATTGTTATGAGCATTGTCGTACACGTTGGTTGGGATCAGGAATACCAATGAAAAATAGGATGTAAAACACTTGGAAATATAATTAAAACATGTACATTGGAATTAAAAGGAATACACAACACTTTTATATAAAACTTATAAAGTCCAACAATACTGACTAAAGGCCTCCCGACATTCATACAGTATAGTTCGATTTTTAACATCTATACCTCGCCCTACACAGACTAATATGAGACACGCCATGGGATTTTGTACCTTCGGACATCTGCGTAATGTTCTTAAATACATTTACAAACTTTTTACAATATTTTTCATAAATTAAGTCGAAAGTTAATGCGGAATAGAATTTCAAAATTGTGTCAACATTTGACGCCATTTACGGAAAATATTGTAAATTTTGTAAACTTATTTCATGAAATTACGCAGATGTCCGAAGGTACAAAATCCCATGGCGCGTCTCATATGTTGTTTTTTCCTATATTGTACATGTACTCGCAGCCAAATAAATGCATGTAAACCATGTGGATACATTTCTCCAACTGGTCACCTGTGCCTTTGGACGACATTTTCTGAGTGCTAGTCCCACTGTCGGTCTGAATCTGAGTCGCCTCTGTTGTCGGTGCATCGGCCGTTGTCCCACACGTCACTGCAAACATAGATCTACATTGGAACCTCTCTAAACTGGACAGCAAGAAAACACATGTGATCTGATTTTTGATGAGTTTCTTGATCATTTATCTCAGATGATATAGTCTGTTCGTGATCGAATAGCACACAACTATGGCGTAGAATGATCAAACGTCTGATTTACAGCGAAACCTCTCTAAGCCGGACACCCTGGGGACCTCCCAGGGTGTCCGGTTTAGAGGGGTTCTACTGTAACATCCTATCAGGCAATGAGAAATAAGATGTGTATTGTTCTATTACATACTTACATACCGCATATACATTAAAACAAACAAGGACAATGTTCTTATATGTGTCTGTCACTGGAGAAATGGACGTTGCAACCAGTGTATATACAGATCAGTCTGTGCATATAGATGGTCATCAGGCTACGGGAGTGTGTTATTTGATCAGGAGCTGCAGTGATCACAAAACCCATTACCCTCATTCTCTAGTCACAGTCGAATCCGAATAGTCCGATCAGGATCTGCACTATACTTGTATCACATTGTTTTATCCCGCATATATGTGTCTGTGACTGGAGAAATGGTTATTATGGGTTTTGCGACTAGTGTAGATCCAGATCAGCCTGTGCATCCGTACAGTCTGATCAGGATCTGCACTGTTCGCCATTCCGCCAACTAAACACTCATAATGCGTCTGACAAACTAATAATATAGATCGTCTTCAGGCTTCAGGAGAGTGCTATCTGTTATTTAATATTTCGAAACAATAGATCTTTAATAAATAATGGAATAGTCCAAAATTAACATGGAACCTGCCATAGTATACATTTAGGGGCGAACGGGTTAAACGTGTGTCCCAGTGTCTCGTCGCTACAAATGAAGGAATTGCTTACCATTTACGTTTCCATCACCCGATTGTGGATTTATGGTTATCCACGTTGTCTTCTTTTTTTGATAGTTTTGTAACTGTATGTTGGTTTCTCCGGCTACTAACACGTGTTGGCCATTGAATGCTTGGTTACTACCACCCCACTTCAGACCATTCACTGCCAGTACGGCAGATGGGGCACTTCTTCGTCCCACAATGGTTAAGATAATAGGTTTGTCGCTTTTTATTTGACAGTCACAGTGTCGGTTACTGTCGTTTGAACGTGTCCCCAGATGGTAATACGTATTGTCTTGAAATATTGTATTCGCATTGTCACACATATTTATCTGGACTTCTGTACCTGAAAATCATCAAAACTCGCCGAGATACAAGAAAATAATAGTTTGAATTTCCATTATTAGCTAATAATCTCCAGCAGTGATTATTCGACACACATCGTTGAACGTTCAACAATTACTTTATCAATAAAATGTTGACCGAAATGCATTAACAGGTAATATAGTTCCTACATGGAATTATTAATGAATGAATTTCGAGCGAGTGAAGAAATTAGTTTATTAAAAATGCAATGTAGGAACTATAACTATCTTATTGTTTGCCCTAGTTTCGCTACCAGTGAAATCACACTTTATCTCAATTAATTGACACCATGTTACCGCGTGTACACGCGCGGACTTTGTATCACACCACCAATCATATAATGGTATAGCAATTCAACAGCGTGTTTAGGGACGAGACTGAATTCAAATGAACATGTGCACGCGAAAAAATAAAATAGTGATAGTTATAGTCTGATAAAATCCGAAATTAGGAGATAATCCATGATCCGGAAACTTTGCGCATCTACACATCATACCGAAGCCACAGACTAAGTATAAAGTCTCCAGCTATTCCGGTTTAAATGGTTTACTTCTTACAAGGTAAAATTGTGAAATTGCACACCATAAGGAAGCTACATACCAAATGTATATACATAATGTACAACGTTTACATGGAAATGGGACGGATGGACGGACGGACGGACGGGAAAACAATATACCCACTGTTTTGTCTTCAAAATATATTTAAGTACAATGTAATAATATAGGCATCTGAAGTTGTGAAAATACAACTTCAATCACACAGGTCTATGGAAAAGTGCAACGGGACATAGCGCGCGGCATGCATTGTGCATATTAGAGATCACATGACCTGAACGTGTACAAGGGCCCATTATTGCAGTACCGTTATGTACACGGGATGTAAATAACAACAAACGAGGGTCGATACAAAAGTAATTTTATTTCAGCCTACGACATTAATGTATTTAAACTCCAAAATATAAACTATAATTCGTACATACGAACAGTATGTCTCTTCCAATAAATATACACTAAAATGACTACTAACATGTGGCTATTTAATTATACTTACCAATGTCAACGCAGCTGAACTGCATATGCACAAACAATGTTATGTTAGGTTTGGTTGTGAATGCGTTTCCTATGTGTAGAAAGCTGCACTCTCGTTTCCATGAACATGAGCCATATGTAGATGTAAAAACACGTCTTCTTAGTTCCTGGTAGTCGTCGCCGCCTACACAGCATTTATCTTGTTCACTGCAGTTAACGACACATACATCTTCTGTGATTCGTCGAATTTTTAATGAATTGATCGTGATCTTTTGCGAATCTTCGCACGATATGTCGGATACTTTGTTTTTCCCGATGCACTTGTCGTAGTAACACGAGCCAACGTCCTTTTTGCCGCCCATTGAGATAGGCCTACTACTACCTTTGCATTTCTCCAATATGCATAGTACTGGAACAAACAGAAAATGTTATTGTAACGATTATCATATTGATAACATATGTTATCAGGTAACGAACTTTGCATTGGACTCGTACATACGGACTGATACCAAAATGTCGTACACTGTCTTGGTTAGATGCGCATGTCCTTGCCACAACGGATTCAATATTACATTTACTGAAGTTTTATTGGTCGAACGACGTCACATGGCGTTGTCGAATGATGTAAATGTAATGACGTAACGTATGCGAGACCGCGCTCCTTTCAACG
The DNA here is from genome assembly GCA_029237695.1 of Conchocele bisecta. Classification (NCBI taxonomy): domain Eukaryota; kingdom Metazoa; phylum Mollusca; class Bivalvia; order Lucinida; family Thyasiridae; genus Conchocele; species Conchocele bisecta. Next base: position 149,526,943 of record CM055265.1, on the reverse strand, counting down.
GAATTCACCGTATGTATGTACACCATGTAGCATAAAACGGTTCCTGGTAAATAGAATACCACACTAGACTAGTATATTGATATCAAGTTCATTACGCTGGGCTCGGAAACGCGTAGGAATTCCTCGACGAACAGAAGAATTCCTACGCGTTTCCTAGCCTTGCCAGATAAACTTGGTGTCAACAGATACTAGCCTGATTTCTATATCGGATAACTGTAATTAAAATCAATCCCAATACTCAGATGACAGAACACATGGCACCACACCGTTTACGACAACCGTAGCCCCAGATCAGTATATATACACTGTAGGGCCTATATACTGCAATTCATGGTTTTCTTATCATGCATTTGAATGTACATATGTAGAGGTGTCTGTTTGTTTGTGTGTTGCTGTTACAATCGGTTACATATTGATAGATAACAGAGTATCTTATTTTGAATCGAAACAAGAGTAAAGTAAAGTGTTCATTATAGTGTCGCCCCTGTTGAAATGACCAGCCATGTTTGACTTATGAGACACTCCTAATCTTTCAACATCAGTACACCTTAATCCCTATCCTATATGCCAGGTAATTGGTACCATTTATTAACGAGCTACCGGCTCACCAACCGATTAGTTTAGTCTGCTAACAGTTTAGTCGACTAACGGAGGTTCGTGAAATAGGCTACAGATCCAATATAATTTCCACATCAGAGAAGAGACTTGAAATTGTAAGTGGACGACGAACCGACGGTGGAAAAGCAGTAACAGTAACCATTGGACTTCGGATAATAAAATAAAACAAATGTACTCACCCAAAACAACTCTAATCGCAGAATACATGTTGTAATATCACATTCGTCTACTGTCACTTATACTAATATCAAAGTTTAATAGCTCTGCACCTGGGTCTACTAATATAAGAATAACATACTTAATACATCTTTAGTTCTAACTAATATATCTCAGTCTATTCTGAGGCACTACATTTCATATTTCTCCACCATGTTATACGTTTAGTTACCCTACAGTGTATTGTTATTCTTAGTGGACAAATAAGACATTAGTGCCCGCAGTTTCAACTAAGACACCTGGTTAATCCATTGGGGAAATAATCGTGACTGTCCTGACAAAGGACAAGGAAGTTAACTAAAGTGGATATATACTATTTATGTGATAGTGAATAGAGAAATGGGGCTTATTGGGGTGTAGCTCCTGATCAAATAACACATTCATGTAGCCTGGTAGCGATATATATTGCTTGTTAGAAGCAGGCCGGTGTTTCATTGATGGAAGGCGAACAGTGAAGATCCTGATCAGACTGTGCGGATGCACAGGCTGATCTGGATCTACACTGGTCGCAAAGCCCATAAGCCCAATTTCTCCAGTCACAACCACATATATTTACGCTTTGTGATCGTCATTGTGCAGTACAATGTGATACCTGAACTCCATATACATGTATAGGGGGTATAAAGCTATACTAGGTCAGAGCCCAACCATGCGTTACTTCTACCTTCCCGCATACCAGGTAAGATAGGGAGAGATGTTTTCGTCTATTATTTAGATAATTATGACATTTATCGGCAACATATACCTTCATTTACCATTACTGGTCCTTAATTGGCATTAGTATACCTTTACACGAAACGTGAATTGTCACTCTTGATATCAGGGGGCGATAACCGTGTTTCCTTACAAGGTTAACCGAAACAAGTATTTATTCTCTATATGTATTGTTTAATGAGCAATAACCCTACTTTATAATATAATATCTCGATAACTATCTATTCATGTGTAAGCAAACGGTGTAGATCACGAGCTGGTTCATCAGGATCTGCACCATTTGCCGATGGTCTCTATTTCTTCTTTTTGTTTACAAAATTAAACCTTTCCCAACTAATGGAATAGTGAAGATGTATTGAGAAATAGTCCATTTCTGTTCCTTTGTGATGAATGGCATAATAAGCAGCACAGAAAGTTGTTGAAGCAAAGTTTGCAATATCTACGAGTTTTAACATTTAACTTCATATATTGCGCTCCTCTCCTATCGGCTGGCAATATGACATTTTAGACAAGCGTGAAGACATGTCAATAGCAGTTTTGATAATGATCAATGTTCGCTAACGGATGCACACGCTAATATGTGGCTACGCTCGGTGCGAACGATGTCAGGTCCATTTTCCATCATGTGGCCCAATACTGTGGTTGATTACCTTTACGTACACATACCGCAACCAAACACACGAAATACATGTACTGTCGTAATTATAATGTTTTAATCGTTCAAGTTTTATATCGCCCGACTAAAGCGTTTTCGGATCATCAAATTTTGTGATTATACATGCTCTACGTTTCCCAAGTCACATGATATTATAAATTGGAATTGAGTATTCAATTGTATTGTTCAGGTGAACATAAAATAAAATTTAGAAAATGTCCACAAATAGTGCAGATGTTGATGAGACGGCTCTTTACCACATATTTGGCTATTCTTGGCAACATTTTTTTGTTGAGGGACATATGTTCCCATAACCTGCACCCACCCTGCTCTGGAAATTCACTAATTAAAATATAGGTTTGATTACTGATGATAAATATAAAATGCAGCAGCTGGAATTTAAATCATGTCACGTACAGAATTAAAACAAATACATTCCAAAATATGCTGTGATCTGGTGCGAACATTTTCGGTCCCCTGCTTCCTGTTAATGTGAACTTTAACATCACCAGGGGGGGGGGGGGGGGCGTTTCACTAAACTTCGTACGACTAAAATGTTCGTAAGTGCAAATGTAGGAACGTCTGGAAATTTCAATTGATGGATTTACATTTATAGAGCATAGGCTGCATATGCTCCATAAATGAAAATCCAATAATGTTTTTCAAGAAAACATTGTTAATGTGAAATGTACAGACTATCATAATTTTGCACTTAAGAACATTTTAGTCGTACGAAGTTTAGTTTCACTAAACTTAGTACGACTAAAATGTTCGTAAGTGTGAAATTATGACAGTCTGTAAATTTCACATATACAATGTTTCCTTGTTAACAATTATTGGATTTACATGTATTGAGCACAGGCTGCATATGCAGCCTATTATGCTCAATAAATGTAAATAAATCAATTGCGATTTACAAACGATCCTAAATTTGCACTTACGAACATTTTAGTCGAACGAACTTTAGTGAAACGGACCCCATATTAGTACATCAGTTGATCAGGTTCTGCAAGCAAACAGTGTCTACGGCAATACACATCTGGATAATTATCCCCTCGCCGATATATAGCGTTAGTCCATGTACGTGCGTATGTACGTTAGTAACACCTTTAATTTTTCAATAACTCATGATCCGCTTCACCGATTTTAATAATATTTGGTCATATTGTGTGTCTAGGGATGTTGCTCTGCTTTGCATACACCCACATCCGACTGCCCAAGGTCAAGGTCACTGAGAACTTATGTTCACCTTGTTTGTAAGGCAAAATACGTTAACGGTTTTGTTTTTTTTATTCAATAACTTACGCTTCACCGATTATGAAAATATTTGGCCACAATGTATGTCTAGGGATGGTGTTTTGTTTTGCATACAACCCACGTGCAACCACCCAAGGTCAAGGTCACTGAGGACTTATGTTTGTCTTTCTTATTTTTTTTCTTTTTATTATCAAGGCTGTCAGCGAGTGAATTAGCTTCGTTTAACAATGCCAGTTCTTTTTTTGCAACCTCATCGATGGGCCCGAACTTTAAAAGCATGCAACGTACACAGAGCACAATGCATACCGTAAATGCTAATTGTACGCGAGCATTTATATCGACAAACCAGGAAACAACCATAGCTGGGCCTCATAACACATGTCTTAGATTTCCAGCCCCGCATGTCGCCAGTCAGTGCATAGTATAGTAGAACGACGCGAAATTATTGACCAGTATGGAACTTCAGATGTCCCACATTTCGGGCACGGTTAGCATCCACAGCAGAACCTCTCTAAACCGGACACCCTGGGAGGTTCCCAGGGTGTCCGGTTTAGAGAGGTTCCGCTGTAATTCAGCACTCCATGAACATGTCATTTTCAATCATGACCAGGCACGACAATTAGACACAGTGTAGGGAAACTCATCTAAATTAAACACAATGGGGCAACAAGGTGTCCGGTTTAGAGAGGATCTACTGAATGTCTGACACCCGGTGTTCGGCCTGACCCATATCACCATCGCAAATTTCTAAATGCACACACCACATCCAATGTTGACCTCTTTAGGTGGCCCTGACTGGAAAAATGGGGAGTATGGGATGTGTGACCAGTGTAGCTCCTGATCAATTAGCACACTCCTGTAGCCTGATATATAGCATTTGTTGGAAGCATGACGGGTGTTTCATTAATGAAATGGCGAACAGTGTAGATCCTAATCAGACTGTGCGGATTCACAGGCTGATCTGGATCTACACTGGTCGCAAAACTCATAAGCCCCATTTCTCCAGCGACAGCCACATACATGTATGTCCGGGTATGGAAGGGTTTGGATTAGAAGCAATTCCCACCTTTAAATATTCTGACCGTGTCTTACCGTCGTCGACGTCTATGCGACGTCTAATGAGGCCCCACAACCTCTGTAGACGCACTTGTACGTTGTTTGGATACGTGTGTCAATACGTGTTTAAAGGTACATTCCCACTCAGTAGGCACACAATGTTCTTTATAGGAATTAAATAAGTGTATAATTGTGTCACTATTCCACGAGTTCTATTAATTACGGGTGCCCGCTATACAGATATAATCATTTAGTAATATTTATTTTACTGATAGTGACGCGCGGTGGTATCATGCGATTTTCATATGCACATGAGGCATGATATTATTTAATTATTTATGCAAATTAAATGCCTCACCTGAAAAAAATGATCATTGCACATCAAAAATAAATAAGGAGAATCAATAGTAATGTCCGTTATCATTTTAAGGAACACCGTTATCGCCCCTGATATCAGTGTGGACATTTACGTCCGATATAAACTGTATAGTAATGCCAATCAATACGTGAGGTAATGCTGAATGACTGTTTATTTTGCAAGAAAATGTCTCAGATGATGTCTCTGATATACATAACAGTTTGTGCCTACTGAGTGGGCATGTACCTTTAATCTACTTTTGAAGGAGTTAAGGGAGTGTGCCATTACGACTTCTTCATGTAAATTGTTCCATGTACAGTGAAACCTCTCTAAAGTGGACACCCTGGGAGGTCCCCAGGGTGTCCGGTTTAGAGAGATTTCACTGTATATAAGGCATTTGATAATTCCGAGCCATATGCGATCATGCACAGAAGTTATCTCCGGCGATAAATGACAAAGAAGCCCAAACAAAATAAGATCACATATGTGTCCTGGTGTCCGGTTTAGAGAGGTTTCACTGTATTGACAAGTATGTCTCTGACAACGTCGGTTCTTGTAACCAAGCTGCTTCTCCTCTTGAATAACTTCTGCGGTGGCCTCTAGTACGAGTGCAACTTGTTATGGCAAATGATACTAGTATATCTTTGTCGACAAGGTCGATGTGTTGGAAAACATTGTACGTTTATACGTTTGTACCATATATTGCTCTTCGGTACTCAACAGGGGGCCGTTTCATTAGTTTAAACCTTCGTACGACTAAAATGTTCGTAAGTACACATTTAGGATCGTCCGGAAATTTCTAATTGATGGAATTACATTTATTGAACATATGCTATGAAGCCCAAGCTGCTTCACCCTCTGTTAGTACATATAATTGTTACTACTGTCTGTTCCACGTTTTGCTGCCGACGAACGTTTGGCTATTAAACACATTAAATCTAAAAGATATTTAAATGTAAGTACTTGTTCATCAATAACAAAAAGGTCACCCACCTCAAAATAAATAATTTGATGGAATTTCATCAAATAATCTTTTTGGAGAGGGGGTGATTTTTTTTTGTTATTGATGAAAAATTACTTACTTTTAAATTATTTTGAGATTTAATGTGTTTAACAGCCACAATTCGTCGGCAAAAAACGAGGAACAGACAGTAGTCAAAAGTGTTACTGAATCGAAAAGTCGCACGGTCCTTTGTTGCACATTCAATATAAAATGTTAAACTAACTAACACATAACACATACAACTGTTTTTGTAAACATTTTGATTATCTATACAACACGGGTTATTATAGTTGCGTTAATTATCTTGGAAATAATTATTTAAAAGCGAATATCTTCGACAATAGATAACAATAGATTACAACAACAATAGTCAATACGATAAAGAAGTCAACATATGAGACAGGCCATGTGATTCTGTACCTAAGAAGATGTGCGATTTTTCATGAAAACTATTTACAGAAACTGTGATATTTAACTGTGACAGAATTATATTCCGCATTTGCTCTGTACATTTCGTCAGCTTTCGATTTCATTTACGGAATATATCGTAAATGTTGTAACTTTCTTTCATGAGAGATCTTCTTATGGAACACAATCATATGGCTTGTCTCATATGTGGATGTGACTGGAATAATGGGGTATATGGGTTTTGCGACCAGTCTAGATACAGATCAGCCTGTGCATCCGCACAGTCTGATCGGGATCCTCACCGTTCGCCATTCCATCGAATGAAGCATCCGTCATGCTTCTAATAAGCATTATAGATCGTTATGAGGCTACAGGCGTGTGCTATTTGATCAGAGCTAGACTGTTCACAACTCCCATAAGCCCCATACCTCCAGGCAGAGCCACATATACCGATAGTTTCATGCTATGTTTATGACAATAAAGAATACCCCATTTGGTAAGCAGATTTGAGTAGCCTAAGTTGATATGTAATAAAGAATAGTAGGTTAGTGCCGTCAATGGGAAAACATATCTGGCAAGGCTTAGGAAACGGGATGGGCGAGGCTCTGCCGAGCACATCCCGTTTCCGTGCCGCGCCAGATATTTTTCCCATTCACGGCACTAACCTACTATTCTATTTATCCCGTTCACGGCACCGTGTTTCACGGCACATATCGCACTGTGTTGACGGGATAAATATGAATCTCCAGCGTCTACTTACTACTGCAACGGTTGTATTGGGTAAGTAAACATTTACATAATTACATTTAGCCTCCCTCCGCCTTCTGTTCATTATATTATTAAATATACCATGCAGTTTCTAAAGTATTAATATATTGTGGATCAGTTTTTATGCCTATAGACGACAGTCAATGGGATATAATTATATACTCCCGTATAACCTATTCAATTACGGAAGTATATAATGACTATGTCGGTTGCACAGTAGTGCATATTACACATTCCCCGTTTCCGATTCATAAAAAAACACATTTATTATATACCTACCAATGAAATACATAGTTATACGATGTAAATAAAAGTCGTATGTCATACTTCCGCTATCTATATTCATAAAATCTATGTTCGGGAAAACAGCGCAAATAGGCTGCAAATACACATTCATTACCGTATACAGTCTAAAAACTGCTAATTTCCATGGAGCGGTACTGTATATAATAAATATAATATTCATAGTTTTGCGACGAATATGACATATATGTTCATCGAGTGGTGTGAAATGTCCATATTGCACGTGTGACGTAATATGACATATATGTTCATCGAGTGGTGTGGAATGTTCATATTTCACGAGTGCCGTGGACTATGGACATTTCACACCACGAGATGAACATATATGTCATATTCGTTGCAAAAATATGAATATCATCTGTTGGTTAATGAATAGCTTCAGTCTATAGTTTTAGTTTACATGTATATACTCACATTTATTGTAGAAAGATGTACATATATTTTAATTTCATTATAATTACAATATACGTAACAACTGAAGGCATACAGACAATTCATTATGATAATTATTATGCACACTATTCTTAGTATTTTTTGAACACCTTCGGATTGGAAACGGCCGACCAAAGGTTTGTAAAATTACCCGTGCACTTGAGGGGCAAATGGTGGTATGTATGTATTATATATATGCACACATAACCTGAAAACAAATCAGCCATGTTGAAGAACTGTATGCATGTGTATGTGCTGTGCTATCAACTCCAGTGATACATTACGTATTAAATGAACATGAAAATGTTGAAATATCTTATTTTCATTTAATACGGAATATGGCATAATCGTAATGATCAATAAGATGCACGTAAAATACACGTAAAGATTTTGAAATAATCCGTATCCAATTATCATTTCGATTGTGCAAAATTCAGTATTAAACGAACATTTAAATTTTGAAATATTCCGTGCAATAGTATGGTAGGAGATAAACGTTTGTGATTCCAGCACTGTCCACCCGAGTATGTATCGCGGGGACGACCATACCCCCGCCAACTGTCACGAGTGAAAGACCCACGAGCACGGACAGAGAGTCGACAACAAGTGCCAATACAGGTATGTGAGCAGCGTCGCGAGAAAACC
>CM055265.1:149406145-149518010 GCA_029237695.1 Conchocele bisecta | reverse complement strand
TATTGTATCGTACTTCTTCAAGATATTTATCTACAATATAGAATAATGCATTCTGGAAACCATGTGATGTATTTGTTACTGTTGTTATTACAGCATCTGTCAGAGCTCCAGATTTGCTTAAATAACCAATTAAAATTGCCAAGAACCCAATCGAAATCAGAAGTAGCGAGTATTAAAAAGCAACAAAACTTTATGGTACCTTTATTATGCTGCAGAAAACAATAAACAGACCACTATAGCATATTTGTCTTATTTTCCATGAAAACACATCTTGGTATTTCATTAGAATTGTCTCCAATGAGACAATTCTAATGATATGCCAAGAAATGTTTTCATTTCGAAGCAAACCATTCAATGATTGCTGTATGTTGATTTGTAAACAGTTGAATGATTTTAATTTCCCCAATTAAAATGTTGAACACCTCTGTACGTGTATTTAATTCATTGGCTTGGGCGGTATGTTTGGAGAAATAGAATCAATGAAAATGAACTCAATAATTTTGATAATTTGCATATGTAAGAGATTTACGGTGTTCTGACCATGGGCGGATTCAGCGGGGGCGGACCAGGCGCGCCCCCCCCCCCCCCCCCACTAAAATTCGCCGAGTAAAGATTTTTTACAAGTTACAAGGCACGTTTCAAGACAAATGCCATGTATTCCATGCATTTTTCGGTCGTTTTCTTATTGTGTCAAAATGTCAACGTTTTCAATCAAAAATCATGTCTAAACATACTGTGACAGTGTCAATAGTTTTGCTCCAAAATGCGACAGAACGCAGGAAATGCCCCCCGGACCCTCCCCCTAACTATTTTGCAATACTATATTATCGAACGAGCTCGCTCGATAAAATAGTCAAATATTGCAAAATAGTTACGCCCCACCCCCCCCTAACCCGAAATCCTGGATCCGCGCCTGCTGACATTTCCATCGCTTTGCAACATACACCAGATTGAACCCACAGTTAATAGTATTTATGTTATGCTGTATAATAAATAGTTCCGTCACGGTCTGACAGAAGAGGGATTGGTTCATTTCTGCCCAGTGTAGATCCCAATGTTTTTATATGTGCTCCTGCAGTCTGAAGAAACCACCTTGCGTATTAAGATATACAGTGGTACCTCTCTAAACCGGACACCAAGAAAACACATGTGATCTTATTATTGATGAGTTTCTGTGTCATTTATCTCAGGTGATAGTGTCTGTTCGTGATCGCATAGCACACAACTATAACTCAGAATGATCAAGTGTACAGGGAAACCTCTCTAAGCCTGACATCCTGGTGACCTCCCAGGGTGTCCGGTTTAGAGAGTTTCACTGTCCAGAATGGCATCCAGTGAAGACATAGATGATATGGGTCTTCACTGGTCGCAAAAACCTTTAGACCCGGTTTTGTTAGATTGTTTCCCAAAGCCTATAATAGTTTTTGTACCAAACTCCTGTTTTTTCGGGATGCTCTGTAATTGGTTTCATACATACACGTATATGCAACTGTATGCCGTTACGTGTTCCAGAAGAGCCACATTTTCTAAAAGTCAACATTCTAATAAATGACTTAAAGTATAAAACAAATATACAAAGTTCAATATTTACTCTGAAATTGTGTTACACACCGCACATTTTGATAAACTTGTTTGTACGGAGCCCCGCAATGGACATGAATTATCTTTATTAATTCGTTCCCACGAAATAACGATTCGTTCCCTCAATGTAACAATTCGTTCTCTCGAATTAACAATTCGTTCCCACGAATTAACAATTCGTTCCCGTGGGAACGAATTGTTAAATTTAGGGAGCGAATCGTTAATTCGTGGAAACGAATTTTTAATTCGTCAGAACGAATTGTTGTTAAATTGAGGGAACGAATTGTTATTTCGTGGGAACGAATTGTTATTTCGTGGGAACAAATTAATAAAAAAAAGAATTCTACGTCTCAGCTTTGCTCCGTATAGTATGTTTGCATGATGGGTTACTATTGGCAAGAATATTGATTGATTCATGTATTGGTGTTTATCGGTCTATCAACAGCTAGGGTCATTTAAGGCCGGGCAACGGGTTCGATCCCGCATTTAGCCTGCTGCATTGGGGTGGGGGTCCCAAAAATCAGAACGGAATATTTACATCGGAATAAACCACACCAAAGTCACTCGGTCCCTTCCCCTAAAAGCAATACTCGTAGGATTACTCTTCTACGGTGTATAACCAGATTCAACTCTCACGTACAAGAACGCCAAAGTCGTAGAGGGTCAAACCAGGCCTCTGGTCGGGATTCCGGTAGCAAGGTACATGAACACGTGGTTACAACAACAAATCTTGCCCACTCCAAAAAAGTATTACCTGATATGTTCCTTAATATATAACGGATTTTCATGAAATATGGCGCAGGAAACGCGTCTTCATGAGCTGCATTTGGTCGTCCAGGGAGTTCGGCACAGACTTATGTCGTTTTTGCGAAGAATCGATTTCCGTGTCTAACGACACGGAAATCGATTCTTCGCAAAAACGACAGAAGTTTGGGCCAAAGTACAGAGACCACCAAATGCAGCTTAACAAGACGCCATATTTCATCAAAATCCGTTACGTAATAAGGACAATATAAAATAATACATACTTTGAATCGGATGGATTGTGGAAGTTTCAGTACTTGTTGTTGTTGTTGTTAGTACCACGTGATCATACACCTTGGGTAAGGACGATCGTTAAATTACACATCGCATGCTCCCAACCAACCACTACAGACAAGAATATTGAAGTATTGGCAAAAATACATCAATATAAGAATATTAAAGTATTGATGTATTTTTGCCAGTTTTTATTTTGAAAATATAGATTATCAGTGAGATCTACTACACTATGTGTTTGCGCTAAGCTTTGCTTCGTATTACTGCTAATTGTTATTAATTTAATTTAATTAAACTTGCAAAGTACATGTAAATTATGTTCTACATAAGAGCATATTCATGGTTACTAAGAATGTTCAAACGATAAATTTAAAAAAATGACCTCGTGGGTTATGTGCTATAAATATACCGAATGCAATGTATGAGTCTGCGTACGAAGGAAAATCACGCGTCGGCTTTCTTTTGTAAAACATCAGGGACCGTTTTACTAAATTTCGTACGACTAAAAATGTTCGTAAGTGCACAATTATGATAGTCTGTAAAATTCACATAGCACTGTTTTCTTGTAAACAATTATTGGATTTACATTTATTGAGCATCCATCAATTGAAATAAAGTTGTCAATTGAAATTTCCAGACAATCCTAAAGTTTCACTTACGAACACTTTAGTCGTACGAAGTTTAGTGAAACGGCCCCCAGTGCAGTGGGAAAATAATATTTTAGATTTTTGGACACCAATACTGACAAGGCACGGAGATTAAATGAATATATTATCACAAACAAAAATCTAAAAAAAATCGACCTTAATATGTGTAACTCTGACTGGAGAAATGTGGCTTATGGGTTTTGCGACCAGTGTAGATCCAGATCAGTCTGTGCATCCGCACAGTCTGATCAGGATCTGCACTGTGCGTCATTTCATCATTCATCAATGAAATACCCATCATGCTGCTAACACACAATATATCGTTATTCGGCTACATGAGTGTGCTGTTTCATCAGGATCTACACTGGTCACAAATCCAATAAACCCCAGTTCCCCGGTTAGAGCCACATATGACATAATATGGCAAAGGAGAGGTTGTTATAAATTGTTCTTTTGAAAAATGTATCGTGGTATAAACCTTCAGAAGTGCAACCATACTACATGTATTGTCTGTTTCACAAAACCTGCCCAAATTATACGGCTATATAAACAATACAAACACAATATTAATAGCGGGTCATACACATTAACATATTGATCTACTCAGTGGATTCCAAATGTCAAAATGATCTGCACCAGACGCACTCATGCATAATTAACCCTCGCTACGCGTGAGACGAAAATTGTCGTCTGCTGTTTTACATTTTTGCCTTAATTCTCAACAAAAAAACAAATTTTGGCAGCACATGAGAATCATCTCCAGTGGAGATGATTCTCATGCGCTGTCAAAACAGGTTTTTATCTAAAAAATATTGCAAATGAAACATTTCCAGCAGACGACAAAAATTAATTCAGCGTAGTAAGGGTTAAACCAAACCAATATAGCAATATCTGTATTTTGGGACATATTGCATCTGTGATAAATACAGACCTACTATACAGTCTGTTCCACGTTTTGCTGCCGACGAACTTTTGGCTAATAAACACATTAAATCTAAAAAATATTTAAAAGTAAGTACTTTTTCATCAATAACAAAAAAAGTCACCCTCCCCAAAAAATTTAACATGGGGAGTCAATTTCCAAAAGTTTTCTGACATTTTGGAAATTGACTCCGAAACCTGGCGAGATAGCTTGAAAATGATGTAATTAAGAATACAAAAGTTAGATTTTGAAAATCGGCCCAAAAATAAAAAAATATTTTTAAAAAACTTTTTTTGGGGAGGTTGACTTTTTTGTTATTGATAAAAAAGTACTTACTTTAATATATTGTTTAGATTTAATGTGTTTAATGGCCAAAAGTTCGTCGGCAGCAAAACGGGGAACAGACAGTAGTTGCGAACGGTAACTGTTCATCAATCCATTAAGGAAACACCCGTCATGCTTCTAACAAGCAACATAGATCGTAACCAGGCTACATGAGTGTGCTATTTGATCAGGAACTACACTGGTCACAACTCTCATAAACCCCATTTCTCCAGTCACAGACACAAATGAACCTGAAAAGCAGAAGTAGTCGTATCCTGACAAAGGAACACTTGTTGATTTGTGTGCATTTGAACATATATGTACACGCCGTATGCTTAGTATCTCATCGTTTGCTAATGGCTACAAATCTACTTTAGCGACTGCAGATACAAGATGTCTGATCACGTGGTTACATCAACAAGTACTGAAACTTCCAGAAGCCCTCCGATTTAAAGTACGTATTTTTTTGTATTTTGTCCTTATTATGTAACGGATTTTGATGAAATATGGCGCATCAAACGCGTCTTGTTAAGCTGCATTTGGTGGTCTCGGTACTTTGACCCAAACTGCTGTCGTTTGTGCGAAGAATCGATTTCCGTGTCTACAGACAAGGAAATCGATTCTTCGCAAAAACGACATAAGTATGTGCCGAACTCCCGGGACCACCAAATGATATCAAATAATACGTACTGGGCGCGCTTTCAACACTTTCGGCCATTGTTGTTGCTATTGTAACCACGTGATCATGCACCTTGAGATAGCAAATGCATATTATAATACAGTAGAACCACTCTAAACCGGACACCCAGGAAGTCTGTGTATTTTATGGGGTTCATTGGTGTATGTGTATGATGATAATACATGATCAAATTCGTAAAGCACAGCCGCATACAGGGTGTCCAGTCTCACAGGGTGTCCATTTTAGAGAGGTTCCACTGTAATACAATGGGTGCGGACAAAAGTAACTCCCAGTCTGACAAACCGTGATATATTATAATCCCTATGACCAGACTAGACGTGAAAACCATAATCATTTAGCGGACTTCTAAACGTTCCCTATCACCGTTAGTCGCGTGTCGCGTTATGACTTCAATTATCTGTGACAACGTACGGGAAAATGGAACGTATTACGATCGCGATCAGTGTATGGACTGCTCATAAACGCACTGCCCATACCCATACACTGATCGCCATTCAATCAAGGAATCACCCTTCAATAAAAAATGGTGTATAATGCATTAACCCTTTGAACCCGAAATCCCGTTATAACGGTTTATCCAAACAGTGCAGATCCAGATGAGCCGGCTCGTAACGAGTCGTCTCATCTGGATCAACACTTTTTGAAAGTAATTTTCATATTTTTGAGAACAAAGCACCCTCTTTTCATAAATGGACTAGTCTGAAAACCATTTTGTGACGTTTGGATTGGTTGTAAAAGTAACATATCAAAATCCGTTCAAGTTACTTAGGGGTGAAAGGGGTTAAACAAGGTACATATATACAGTAAAATTCATGTATAACGAACACCTTCAGTTGGTACATGTACCTCTAAAACAGTCCGTTGTATTCAAGTGCCACTGTATGTTTACAACGATTTCGTTATACAATCAGCAACCCGATGTTTCTGTCCTGAAATGAATAGCAAATACACGTGTATTTACTGTATAGTGGCTACTACTGCTAACGGACTGTATGTAATGGGTGTGATGGATGATCGAGATATACACCGATCTAAATGATGTAAGCCACGATTTGCTATGTTTTGTCCATCCAGAGCCAGCCAGGTGCCTTGGCCAGTATTAAATTTTAATCAAAGTTCGCCCTGAGCCAGTGTCATTGGCATCGTTACGTGGCCATGAACCTGTCAGAATGAGTTCTCGTATATTTTATTGGTCACGATGATCATGATGATGGAAATTGCACCAGTCAAGCATTAGCTGCACGTTTTCCGCTTTATCATATTTATAGGCGGCAGGTTGCACTTTATCGCTACACGACGATCATCGGTAAACAATTGCATTAACCCTTCCTACGCTGTTGACGGAAATTGCCCGTCTGCTGTTTTTATCATTTTTGCTTTAATTCTTTACAAAAAACTGGTTTTGACAGCACATGAGAATCGTCTCCAGTTCGTCTCCACTGGAGACGATTCTCCTGTGCTGTCAAAACCAGGTTGTTGTCGAGAAATATTGAAAATAAAACATTTACAGCAGACGACAACATTTAATTCAGCGTAGTAAGGGTTAAAATATAGAAAATACCTACAGGGCGTTGACGTTCATACTTCGCTATATTGCTAATATGTTTGTATAATATTGTTATTGAGAGACAATTCTACAATATGATACAAACATATTACCATACACTTACCTAATAAAATGTGTGTTAGTAAAATTCTTAGGTCACTCTCCACTATTTATTACTTGATTGATTGGTGTTTAACGGCCTATAGAAAGTAAAGAAAGAACGCTTCAAACGCACATTTGGAAAGACTACGCTGTCAGAACGCTTATGTAATGCAATATAATGAAATGTAATTAGTTATGTGCTCAGAAATAGTCATGCATATGCCTCCGTCCCACAGGTGACTGAAAAAACTCGCAAGTCGGTATCGTGTCTTGTATATATTAGAAACTACATCATCAGCATGTGACTTTTTCTGGCACCAGAGGCCAGTTCACAAAACTTCGTACGACTAAAAAGTGCAAATTTAGGATCGTCTGTAAATTTTAATTGATGGATTTGCATATATTGAACATAGGCTGCATATGCAGAAAACATCGTTAATGTAAAATTTACAGACTATCATAATTGTTCACTTATTAACTTTGTATTCCTACGAAGTTTAGTGAAACGGGCCCCAGAGGCCCGTTTCACTAAACTCCGTACGATTAAGAAGTTCGTAAGTGCAACATTGAACACATTTTCACTTACAGCCGATGCAGGCAAATCTATTGTGGAGGTGCTCACATGTAATGATATTTACATGTGGGTGGAGAATGAAAGCATTGGTTACTAAAGTTAATGTGAGAAACCGATGCATAAAAATCTTCGTAAGAACATTTTTGTCGTACGAAGTTTAGTGAATCGGGCTCCTGATCTCTTCACATACGTAGGCGAACACTGTCAAACATACATTACCATAAAGGTAGCACGTGCAGATACTGTAGATCCATATAAGACGGCTCGTAACGAGCCGTCTCATTAGGATCTGCAGTATTTGTATGTATTGGTCTATTCTAAAACGAAGGTCCGCATTTTTCCTCCATGGAATAAGCCAAGATTTAGCATGTTGGATGTTAAAGGTACATGTTACACGTGGGGAAATGATGAATGAATGTTTATTTTGCCAGGAAATGTCTCAGATATTGTCTCTGATATAAATAACAGTTTGTGCATACTGAGTGGGCATGTACCGTTAACCCTTTCAACACCACAGGCCCTAGCTACAATAATTCGCCTCTGATATGTTATCGCAAGCGGGATAGCAATTTTGTTTCTACACAGGCCCGTGTAGTGGTATTGCCAAAACGTGTAGATCCAGATGAGCCGGCTCGTGACGAGCCGTCTCATCAGGATCTGCACTTTTTGCAAGTAATTTATATTTTTGAGAAAACAAAACCCACACCACCTTTTCATAAAAGGACTAGTCTGAAAATCATTTTGTGACGGTTGGATTGGTTGCAAATTTACATATCAAAATCCATTCAAGTTACTTAGGGGTGAAAGGATTAAGGGGTGACAGTGCTACTGCGTAATATCAGGGGCGTCGGAATAGGTCCGGTAGGTCCGGCGACTGCCAGATCAATAATTTTAACATATTTGTAATGCATGTATAAACAAACGGAATGTAAATATTTTTCTGCAATTTTGCCCATTTCTCATCAAAAATGTATGTTGTTACCACTCAGTTGAATTAACCGTCTCGGCGAGACGGTTCAACGAGTGGTAACAACATACATTTTTGACTACAATATTGAGGTTAGAGCCTTAAACACATGATTTTATTTGTTATGATACGATGTTGTGTCCGACATAGGAAAAGGAGCTGTAATTTGATATTATTTGCATAAATAGGGTCTAACTATGTTATTTTAGCAAGATAACAATACTTCTCAAATAAACATGTGCGCTCTCCACCAAAATATTGACATTAGAGTTAATACAATTGCGGAATGAGTTATGATACGAGGTCGTGTCCGACCAAAGTTGGAAGCCTTGTTCATATATATATATAGTTATACCGATGAAAGCCGAAACACGCCGAATACCTGTGGTGTAAACGTATAAAAGTAATGTATGTTTAAGCCCTACCAAGTTTACCGGGTTTGGAAGGTCTTCGAGCCAAATCCTACCCTTAAATATAAGATATGGCGGGTCAATGTTTACCCCAGTACATCCGTCTTGTCCGTCCGTCCGTCCCACACATATTCACCTTTTTGTTTAAGTTTGTACGTTGTACCGCTTGGCATTTATTCATGATGTTTCACGAATGTATACATTAGAAATGTACGACCTAGAGATGTGTCACGCAAGAAAGAAGTATGGAGTTTGTACTTTTGGAGTTACCTCCACTTCACGAAATGGTCACCTGGTTGGTGTAGGTCCTTGCCGGATCATAAGCCCTACCTATACTACGGAGCCCCGCAATGGAGGGACGTAGAATTCTGTTTTTTATTAATTCGTTCCCACGAAATAACAATTCGTTCCCTCAATTTAACAATTCGTTCCCACGAAATAACACCACGAAATAACAATTCGTTTCCTCAATTTAACTATTCGTTCCCACGAAATAACACCACGAAATAACAATTCGTTCCCTCAATTTAACAATTCGTTCCCAGGAAATAACAATTCGTTCCCACGGGAACGAATTGTTAATTCGTGGGAACAAATTGTTATATCGTGGGAACGAATTGTTAATTCGAGGGAACGAATTGCTAAATTGAAGAAACGAATTGTCATTTCGTCGCAACGAATTTTTAATTCGAGGGAACGAATTTTATATCGTGGGAACGAAATGTTAATTCGTGGGAACGAATTGTTAACTTGAGGGAACGAATTGTTATTTCGTGGGAACGAATTAATAAAAAACAATCCATGTCCCCTGCTGGGCTCCGTACTATACCGCTTGGCATAAATTCATGATACTTCACACATGTATACATCACGACCTAGATGCATGTCACGTGCAAGAAAGGCAACTCAGGATTTTGTACTTTTGGAGTTATCTCCCTTAGCCGAAATGTTCACCTTGTCTGTTTAGGTCCGTATACCATTTGGTATATATTCATGATAGTTTGTACATGTGTACATCAAGACCTATATGTGTGTCGTGTGTAAGAAAGAAGGATCTGGAGTTTGGACGTTTGGAGATATCTCTATTTTCACACAATATTCAACTTGTCGGTTTAGGTCCTTGTCCGTTCCCTACGTCGTATACCATTTGGTATATATTCATGATAGTTTGTGCATGTGTACATCAAGACATATATGTGTGTCGTGTGTAAGAAAGAAGGATTTGGAGTTTAGACGTTTGGAGACATCTCTATTTTCAATATTTCACTAATAAATGACACTTTGCAATCTAACTTTATGTTAGAGTTCCTTGTTTGTTCACAACATCTGGAAATGGTTGCTAAATGCGTAATTATTTACCCCAAACCGTTTAGAGTAACACATTATAACTAATATTAGTTATAATTTGTTGCTCTAAAAGGTGTGGGGTAAATAAATAGAGAAGTTAGTGCCGTGAATGGGAAACTATATCTGGCAAGGCTTAGGAAACGGGATGGGCGAGGCTCTGCCGAGCACATCCCGTTTCCGTGCCGCGCCAGATAGTTTTCCCATTCACGGCACTAACCTACTATTATATTTATCCCGTCAACATTACTAATAGCTTTACAATGCAAAAAATAACCCCAGCCACATCTCCAAATCGTATTGACAGGATATCAAACAGGTTTCACGCACCGTGTTTCACGGCACATACGCACTGTGTTGACGGGATAATTACGCATTTAGCAATCATTTCCAGAAGTTTTCTTTATTTCAAGCAAATATGTCGAATAATGATTTTATAACGATATAATTGAAACATTGGGGAAATGTCAACGGGGCACGGGGAAACATGTTTTTTTTAACTTAATTTTGGAATTTTATGATTTTCTGCCGAGCACATCCCGTTTCCGTGCCGCACCAGATATTTTTTCCCATTCACGGCACTAACATACTATTCTATTTATCCCGTCAACACCTACAAATGGCTTTAAAATACAATAAAAGTATCCCCAGCCACCGCACATATTCATAGGTCGTATTGACAGGATATCAACAATGTTTCACGGCACAGTGTTTCACGGCACATACGCACTGTGTTGACGGGATAAACCTTTTCAGCAAGAGACACATATACATTGTACTTATATGTATGTTTACATTTCATCTAACTACAAGGACACAGCTGATCATCAGAATAATAACATAACTTGCACTACCTACGTAACTGTGTCAGCCTGAATGACATAAAACATGCACTGGTATAAAAAGTGTTCGTGTGATAAATCGACTTTGTCTCAATACAAGGTTGTTATACTTTTAGTAATATCGATCAAATATGAGGGGCAAAGCGAGAAAACGTATACCGTTAGCATAATGAGAGAGAGAGAGAGAGAGAGAGAGAGAGAGAGATGAACGGCAATCCAGCTGGTTGGGTAGAATTTTCCACAAAAGAATACCGGACGTTTGTTGACAAATTACGAACCTTGCTAGCAGCGTAGACCATGTTAGCTAGGCCTATGTGGTTTGAGACCAGTGTATATCCAGATGAGACTCTGGATCTGAACTGATCATCATTCAGTAACTTAGTGACATATCAGTGATGCTTCAAACAAACAAGTAACATGTTTTTCCGATCAATATCGGCGGAATCTGGGGCCCGTTTCACTAAACTTCGTACGACTAAAATGTTCGTAAGTGCACATTTAGGATCGTCTGATGGATTGACCAACTGATGGATTTACATTTATTGAGCATAGGCTGCATATGCTCAATAAATGTAAATCCAATAATTGTTTACAATAAAACAATGTTTATCGGAAATTTACAGACTATCCTAAATTTGCACTTACGAACATTTTAGTCGTACGAAGTTTAGTGAAACGGCCCCCTGGAGATGCAATATAGGAGAACCCCTAATACTCTGTGTGATTCAGTTCTCATATGCGCCATTCTTCTTAATAAATCAACTGTAATCTTTTTCGGATAGTTACGCATTGTCTACATAGTACATACACAAAGTAAAATTAGTCCTTCGTGTGAGTGATTGACGTTTATTTAACAAAGCTCGACGTCTCTAACAAGTCATTAAAACGTCGTCATTATAGGTACTAATGTGTAGTTTCAGTCACCGGCTCACAAAATGGACCTATCAAGATGTGCGACCAGCGTAGCCCAGTTCAGCCTGAGCAGTTATCTAAGTACTGTGCAAGCCGAAAACCGTGCTCTAACGTATATACAGCCCAACCTTACCATGCCTATAGCCATAAAGTGTCAAGGTCTCTTACATACGTAGCCCCACAGAAGACATGGATATTTTTTTATTAATTAGTTCCCACGAAATAACAATTCGTTCCCTCATTTAACCATTCGTTCCTCCGAATTAACAACTTGTTCCCACGATATAACAATTCGATCCAACGAATTAACAAAATTGAGGAAACGAATTGTTATTTCGTGGGAACGAATTAATACGTTAATAATTAATACGAATTCTACGTTCCCTGCGGGGATCCGTACTTACAGCTAAAAACAAAGAGACTGACAGAAGTCAAATACCATGGTCGAGTAACAGCTATAGCTACTTAACTCTTTGCATGCTGGGAAATGTGTGGGCTATAAATAGTTCAAAAATAGCAGACGACAATTCATTGTATTTGTCTGTTATTTCTCACTGTAAATATCATGAATATGTCTTGGAATTTCATTAGAATTGAGTCCATTGGACTCAATTCTAATGAAATTGCAAGACATATTTACAGAGAGAGATAAGAAACATACTCATAAATTGTTGGATGTTATTTTCACCGCTAGCATGAAACGAGTAAACAACATGGGAACTAACTATGAGTACTAGTACAGGGATAGCATGCACATTGAGAAACCATGAGGAACCAGGGGCCCGTTTCACTAAACTTCTTACGACTAAACTGTTGGTAAGTTCAAAATTATGATAGTCTGTAAATTTCACATTAACAATGTTTTCTTGTAAACAATTATTGGATTACAATTTATTGAGCATAGGCTGCATATGCAGCCTATGCTCAACAAATGTAAATCCATCAATTGAAATTTACAGACGATCCTAAATTTACACTTACGAACATTTTAGTCGTACGAAGTTTACTAAAACGCACCCCTGTATTTCACAGCATCTGAAATAATCTGCCTTTTACCCAGTCTAAATACTAGTACAGTGCAACCTCTCTAGACCGGATACCCTGGCAGATCGCCAGGGTTCCGGTACAGTGAGGTTCTAGTCACTATGGGTGGTCTGATCAGGATCTACACTGTTCACCGTTCCATCAATAAAACACCCGCCACGCTTCTAACAAGAACTATAGATCGTTATCAGGCTACGGGATGTGTGCTATTTGATCAGGAGCTACACTGATCACAAATACCATAAGCGCAATTTACCTCTGCAAAGCCACAAATTAACTCACCCGGTTTTGGCGAAACTCGTCCACATATGCATCATCCGTCGGGACAGCTGTACCTCGTCGGCCGGAATAACGACGGGGAAATCGAGCGGAAGTCCGAGCGCCACCTTCATCGAGCTCGGCAGCCCGAACACGTACGGAATCTCCACCGTGTGTGTGGCTCCCTCTAGCCACACGGGCTTTGGTGCCAAAACCGGTTTGTGTACAAATTCATAGAAGAACGTAGACGCTTTCTTCGATATCGTGGAGTGTTTGTTTGCGGCCCGAATTGCGGGAACGAAGAAATATATATCGGACGACATGTCTACCATATTGTCACGGACCCTCAAGACGTTTTGAGGGTCGGAATGGTTGGTGTAGGCGTGAATTACGGATTTTGTAAGCGCCGGGCTGGTGTCCGGATAAAGAGTCCGTAGCGTCGTAGGTACGTATATGTTGTCGAAGAAGAACTTGGAGACGCCGTCGGCGATGAGGATGAACATTGTCTTCAGGAGTTGCGCCCAGTAGTTGTTGACGGCGGCCGCTCCGTCCTTGTCGTTGACGCCGGACAGGAAGTCGATGTTAGAGAACAGGGCCATCGCCTCCGCTGACACCGCCGAATCGCCATCGAACAGGCTGGCCGGGTCGTGTTCGATAAACTCGCCTGAAATAGACAAGTCTCACAAATGTGTCTGTAACTGTGGAAATTGGTGCTTATGTGGTGTGTGATCAGTGTATCTCCAGTAGCCGATTTCATCAAAATTGCAAAGTATACTTATCTAGCAAAGTATACTTTGAGTACTCATTTATTTTTCCCGAAATGTATTATGTGATATAGAACTCACGACTGCATATATTTGATGATTAAAAGTATGCAGAATTATTATACTGAATTTATTACATTATCACAGCCAAAATGGCTGTGATAATGTAATAAATACAGTATAATAAAAATTAATAAATGTATCTTTAAATTGAAATTTCTCCCTCAAAGTATACTTTGCTAGAAAAGTCTACTTTACAATGTTGGTGAAATAGGCTACTGGTCTAATTGCCAACTCATGTAGCCTTACAACGATCTATATTGCTTGTTAGAAGCATGGCGGCTGTTTCATTGATTGAATGGCGAACTGTGCATATCCTGATCAGACTGTGCGGATGCACAGGCTGATGTGGATCTACACTGGTCTTAAATCACATACACTTCATTTCTCCAGTCACAGCCAAAGTAGGTGACCAAACTGGGACGTCACGAGTAACTGTCCGTATAACAACTACCGAGGCATCCCTGACGTCGGCGATGTTTTCGGTTTGACGTCACATTGTTTAAACGAAGCAGCGTGACGTCAAACCGACACGTTTCGCAAATTCTAAAGTTGTTGATGCCCCGGAAGTGATTCTAAGAAAAGTCACTCGTGATTTTCCAATCTTGGTAACCTATGTATAAGAGTGCATGACGTCGTCTGTGTTTGTCTTCTTATTGTAAATGTTTTCTAAATGTAAAGATAGTATGGGAGCACAACAAATACTGTTGTTTTTTTGTGCAAATATTACAACTATTCACACTGCCAAAACGTATGATTATGAACAGCATACAGTCAAGTCGGTCGATTTAATAATAACAGCAGCATTTACGAGCAATAATAAATATTGAAAATTCAATATGTGAACTATAACTATTATACTCTGCGAACAGAAATGAAAATACATTAGTAGTTCACGATCACGTGAAGGTAATTAATTTGTTCGAATAGTCGAGCTAAAATAGGAGAAGACGCCATTTATTTCTACAGTGAAAGCTCTCTAAACCGGACACCCTGGGAGGTCCCCAGTGTGTCAGGCTTAGAGAGGTTTCACTGTAAATCAGGCAGTTGATCAGTCTGAGCCATAGTTGTGTGCTAGAGCAATCACGAACAGACATTATCACGTGAGATAAATGACCAAGAAACTCATTAAGAATATAGAGAGGTTCCACTGGCACTGTATATAACTTTTTATTATATACCTACCCATGAAATACATAGTTATACGATGTAAATAAAAGTCATATGTTCTCATCGATGAAATAAACATCTTCCGGTGAAAATACGACTACTTTCGCTATCTATATTCATAGCGCGCACCTGCAGTGCCGGACTGCAAATAGGCTGCAAATACGTACACATTCATTACCGTATACAGTCTAAAAAAACTGCTAATTTCCATGGAGTGGTATATAATAAATAGAATATTCATATATTTGCAACGAATATGACATATATGTTCATCTCGTGGTGTTAAATGTCCATATTTCACTCGTGCCTAACGGCACTCGTTAAATATGGACATCTCACACCACTCGATGAACATATGTGTATATTCGTTGCAAAAATATGAATATCCTCTATATATTAAATTGTCAGTACACTCACCGTCAACCACGGGGAAGTACGTATCCATGCTCTGGATATGGGTTAAAATGTCCGCAACGGTTTCCGTAGGAGACACCCGGTCGCCGTTTCCGTGTTAACATTATAACATTTGGTTTTGTTCACAATTTTTCTCAAAGTTTTTCTGTGATGCCGACTGTAGAGCCCAAATCTCCAGTGGGCTGCCACTCTGGGCTATGACCCTGTGAACGAGCCCCATTATTGCCGGCATACATGGCCTGATAGACCGCACTGACCGCCCCAGACGACTCTCCGAACACCGTGACCCGGGTCGTGTCGCCCCCAAAGGCCGCGATATTCTCGTGCACCCATTGTATACCAGGTGTTGGTCCCACAGTCATGTTTCCCGGAACGACACCCGTCCGGATGAACGTAAAAACCCGAACACATTCATTCGGTAATGGAAGTAACGACGATGACGTCATTAACGGCACTTAGAATCTCCCCGGAATAAATATCGGCGCCACCGAAGGCGAACGCGCCGCCGTAAATCCACACCATGACGGCATACCGCCGCGTTAGCCTCCACCCGCCGGCCCGGCACATACACGTTCAAATGTAAGCAATCCTCGGCGATTCTAAAGTGCTTTATTATCGGGCTTCTATCGCTGTTTTGCGGGCATTGCGGGCGGTGGCGGGTGGCCACGTACGGGGACGGGAGAGCCCGAAGTTTCACGGGCTTGGCGAACCGTAAATGCCCGACTGGCGGCTCGGCGTACGGAATTCCCAGGAACGTACTCACTTCCTTGTATTCCCCATTAAACTACCACCAACCCCGCGGTCCCCGTGATGTCCCCGACTGGGGCGATTACAGTCACGTTTTCTAACAAACCACGCCCCGTACTAATACATCCAATGGTTACACTAAATATACAAATCCGCAACAATGCCATTGTCTACAAAAAATCCCAGAACGTTTCAATAAAACCTGAAACAAACAAAACAAACGAGTGTACCACTGACCGGCGCATTCCGTTAAAATTGCTCAGCAAATTCTGATGTTTTTTCACTTGTTTCATTTCCCATTTCCCAATGAAACAAGTAAAAAAACATCAGTATTTGATGAGTAGAACAGAAGTTGTATACAGCTATAATTAGGAAATCCCAAAAAACCCAAAAACACACGCGTGCCGTACCGTCGATACGCAGCATTCTGTGGGAGTTACTCCATCGACCGGCTTTCTGTCACTCTAAAGTAACGACTCATCATGATGTGTATGGTGGCATATATCTGTCATATACATAAAGTGATACATATGAGGAGACACACCAAGTGATGTTGTACCTAAGAACATGTGCGATATTTCATTAAATATATTTACAACATTTACGAAGCTGACGAAATTGTCACAGCAAATGCGGAATTGAATTCCGCATCTGCTATGAAAATCTCGTCATCTTTCGACGTCATTTACAGAACATATCACAGTTTCTGTAAATATATTTCATGAAATATCGCACATGTTCTTAGGTACACAATCGAATGGAGTGTCTCATATACATAACGTGCAATCTAATTCGTCTTGAAACGCTTTATAGTCATATATGGCTGTGACTGGATTATAGGATTTGTGGCCAGTGTAGCTCTTGGTCAAATAGCACACTCAAGTTGTAGGATAACGATTCACATGTATATTGCTTGCTTGCTAGAAGAATGACGGATGTTACATTGATGGAATGGCGAACAGTACAGGTCCTGATCAGACTGTGCGGATACACATGCTGATTTGGATCCACACTGGTCGTCAAATTCATAGCCCCTAACTCTCCAGTCACAGCCACATACATGTACATACCACGATAGCTAATTCGTCTCGAGACGACCTAGCTAGCCATGTGCATAAGTGATAGCGAAGACGTCGTTTTATATAATATCACGTCAAGACGACTTACCAGCTGATCGAGACGAGAGAAATTGGACGAGATTACTCACACCACCAAACCTCTTAAAAATGGCGACATTGAATTTAATTTAATTTCCAAAATATTAAAAGAATTCTCGTCAAATTACATTATGACGACTTGATATATGTTATCACGTCTTGACCAGTTAGGAAGTCGTGTTTGGTAAATGTCAAAAGTAAATGTACTAAAATCGACGCCACTAGTTGAGTGGGCAATACCACATTTTTGACATGATTTTGTATTATTGATATCGTTCAATTTATCTCATTCTGATCAATCATTAAGTTGGGTCGACGCGAAAATTATGTAGTAACTTAAAGCGACATATAATGTGCATCTCACGGGGGCAGTTTCACTAAACTTCGTACGACTAAAATGTTCGAAAGTGCAAGATTATGATAGGTTGTAAAGTTCACATTAACAATGTTTTTCTTGTAAACAATTATTGGATTTACATTTATATGCAGTCCTATGCTCATTAAATGTAAATCAATTGAAATTTCCAACCGATCCCAAATTTGCACTTACGAACATTTTAGTCGTACGAAGTTTAGTGATACGGGCCTCAGGTGCATTAAGACGACTTAGCTATCACATTATCACGTTAAGCAGATAGCAGAAATACGCCACCATATTTGTACTGACAGTCATACATTATTGTGGAAAAATAACAATAGGAGTCAGAGCCGTGAAGTGGGGTCTCAATCACATCCACACTTACATACGTTATACAAATCGTTGTTTTAATTTCGTTGCATAACCCGTCACGGGCGGAGAAAGTACAACGTGCGTCAAGCGGTGTAAGTTTTGGCCAACGGATACATACAATGGACGCGTTCATGTTAATTGAAAAATTTACACCGTAAAGTATGGGCCAGTGGAAGGAGGAGGCTAAGTCACATTGCATTTCGTCCCATTCGTCCATTGACCTCTTAAAGTGTGTTCAGAAATTAGGAAAAAGGCTTATTGTATTGTCTGTGCTGTCTGAACCATTCGCGCAGTCCGGTTTGCGACTTCACTGTCATTCTGGCAGTGAACCACCCGGTCACCGTCTACGTCCCCGGCTATATAGACAATTCAAAAACAATATTATTTTCGATAATATTAAATTAAAGCAAAATTTAAGAATGAGCCTTCTTTTTATTTCGTGAAATTCTGTCAAATATTGATTTTATTACGAAAAATTGATTTGTCTATGGGAATTTAACATGGGGGGAAAGTGTGGTAAGGAAGTGTGGGAGGAGTCAAAAAACGAAAAAATTTGGAAATTGATTCCGAAACCTGACTAGATATAAAATGTATAATGGAGCAGACCATGACCGATGGGGTAACACCGTCGGACAGCCACGCTGGCGAGCCGGGTTCGATTCTCAGCCAGGGCGTCAGTATTTCTGAGATACTTTATATTTCCTGCTCTACTAGTCCTTTCGGATGGGGACTTTAAAAGGCAGTCCCGTGTATCAGATGATTTGAAAGAGAGTCTGTGCACGTTAAAGAACCAGACGGGACTATTCGAATAAGAGCTAGACCCCATGGGGCCGCTTTCTTCTGTATCCACCTCCTTCCTTTCTCCCCTTCTTGGGAGACGACATGCAAGGTCATCGAGCCAGTGCCGTCGTTAAATCCAAGCATTTACATTTACATCAATACGTGGCGAAATGGTTAATGAATGTTTATTTTGCCAGGAAATGTCTCTGGTGGTGTCTCTGATATAATGAACATGTTGTGCCTACTGACTGGGCATGTACCTTTAACCCTTTGAACCCGAAATCCCGCTATATCGGTTTATGCAAAAAGTGCAGATCCAGATGAGCCGGCTCGTAACGAGCCGTCTCATCAGTATCTGCACTTTTTGAAAGTAATTTTAATATTTTTGAGAACAAAAACACCCCCTTTCATAAATGGACGAATCTGAAAATCATTTTGTAACCATTGGATTGGTCGGAACATTAGCATATCACAATCCATTCCAGTTCCTTAGGGTTGAAAGGGTTAAACACTGATAAATATAAAAATATGTTTTTGTATCGGTGTGAAGTGGATGAAATAGTTGACACGTCATTACAATTGGCATGTCAATTACTGAGGGCCTAGGTTTGATAAGTTTAAAGTTTACTGATTTGTGTATATATGCATGCGTAAAATCATGGATACGAAGCGGTTAAAATAGAAAAATAAAATAAAATCATCCAGCTTCAGGAGTAACAAAATGAATTACCACAGCTCACGACCGTAGACTGTCCACCACGGCAGACACAGCGCGCCGTGGCACTATTTTGGACAGTTTTCTTTAGAACGCAGCAAGCACCTAGGGCCCGTTTCACTAAACTTCGTACGACTAAAATATTCGTAAGTGCAAATTTAGGATCGTCTGGAAATTTCAGATTGATTGGATTTAAAGTAAAACATTAAATAAATCCGTAAAAAAATCCAATAATTTGTTTTACAGAACAACATTTGTTAATGGTAAAAATTTACAGACAATCATTAAATTTTGGCACTTACGAAACATTTTAAATCGTAGGATGTTTAGTGAAAAGCCCGCCCCCCCCCCCCCCCCCCCCCCCATTTTGAGGGTCCTAGATTGATTTTCTTTCTGGGGAGAGCCCCCGCTCAATAGTCCGACGTGGCATTATTTTATATTATCCCGTCAACACAGTGCGTATGTGCCGTGAAACACGGTGCCGTGAAACATTTTTGATATCCAGTCAATACTATTTTTGCAGTTTACAGCCATTTGTAGGTGTTGGCGGGATAAATAGAATAGTAGGTTAGTGCCGTGAATGGGAAAAAATATCTGGCGAGGCACGGAAACGGGATGTGCTCGGCAGAGCCTCGCCCATCCCGTTTTCTAAGCCTTGCCAGATATGTTTTCCCATTGACGACACTAACATACTATTCTCCATTACATATCAACTTAGGCTCGGCAGAGCCTCGCCCATCCCGTTTCCTGAGCCTTGCCAGATATTTTTTCCCATTCACGGCACTAACCTACTATTCTCTATCACCGCAACGGGTATGCAACTGTTATATTCCATTTATTGCACAAGAACATCACACCTTGAAGCTGTACTGATAGCCTAAGGTGCTTTCTGCAGCGATGTCATTCGCCATATTATGATTTCTACTAATGTGTCGTACCCTGGGTTATTACACTGCAAATGTCATATGTATGCAATGAACAATATTACATTAATGGAGTATATGAAGGGGGCAAAAAATTGTTATTTAGTTTTCATTTATTGACGCTTTTAGGCATATTTAATGTATTTATAGACCTCGGTCCGTTACTTCAACCTGTGAATTATGCGTGTGAATCGCCACAACAAATTGAATTTACTGGGTTTACGAACAGTGTAGCTGTAGATATGTCTAATCAGGACGTACATTGTTCGCTATTGAGTAGAAGACTTATTATCTTGCATGTATTATTATTATCTTTAGATCGGTATAGCAATGAACAAGCGGCAATCATTATTCTCACTGTTTATTTCAACCAACCCGAATGTTCTGTCTGTAACACAGGGCGATGTAAGTCGCCCTGCGTGCATGTATTATTATTATCTTTAGATCGGTATAGCAATGAACTAGCGGCAATCATTATTCTCACTGTTTATTTCAACCAACCCGAATGTTCTGTCTGTAACACAGGGCGATGTAAGTCGCCCTGCGTGCATGTATTATTATTATCTTTAGATCGGTATAGCAATGAACTAGCGGCAATCATTATTCTCACTGTTTATTTCAACCAACCCGAATGTTCTGTCTGTAACACAGGGCGATGTAAGTCGCCCTGCGTGCATGTATTATTATTATCTTTAGATCGGTATAGCAATGAACTAGCGGCAATCATTATTATCACAGTTTTCAACCAACCCGAATGTTCTGTCTGTAACACAGGGCGATGTAAGTCGCCCTGCGTGCATGTATTATTATTATCTTTAGATCGGTATAGCAATGAACTAGCGGCAATCATTATTCTCACTGTTTATTTCAACCATCAACCAACCCGAATGTTCTGTCTGTAACACAGGGCGATGTAAGTCGCCCTGCGTGCATGTATTATTATTATCTTTAGATCGGTATAGCAATGAACTAGCGGCAATCATTATTCTCACTGTTTATTTCAACCAACCCGAATGTTCTGTCTGTAACACAAGGCGATGTAAGTCGCCCTGCGTGCATGTTATTATTATTATCTTTAGATCGGTATAGCAATGAACTAGCGGCAATCATTATTCTCACTGTTTATTTCAACCAACCCGAAGTTCTGTCTGTAACACAAGGCGATGTAAGTCGCCCTGCGTGCATGTATTATTATTATCTTTAGATCGGTATAGCAATGAACTAGCGGCAATCATTATTCTCATTGTTTATTTCAACCAACCCGAATGTTCTGTCTGTAACACAAGGCGATGTAAGTCGCCCTGCGTGCATGTATTATTATTATCTTTAGATCGGTATAGCAATGAACTAGCGGCAATCATTATTCTCACTGTTTATTTCAACCAACCCGAATGTACTGTCTGTAACACAGTCGATGTAAGTCGCCCTGCGTGCATGTATTATTATTATCTTTAGATCGGTATAGCAATGAACTAGCGGCAATCATTATTCTCACTGTTTATTTCAACCAACCCGAATGTACTGTCTGTAACACAGGGCGATGTAAGTCGCCCTGCGTGCATGTATTATTATTATCTTTAGATCGGTATAGCAATGAACTAGCGGCAATCATTATTCTTCACTGTTTATTTCAACCAACCCGAATGTACTGTCTGTAACACAGGGCGATGTAAGTCGCCCTGCGTGCATGTATTATTATTATCTTTAGATCGGTATAGCAATGAACTAGCGGCAATCATTATTCTCACTGTTTATTTCAACCAACCCGAATGTACTGTCTGTAACACAGGGCGATGTAAGTCGCCCTGCGTGCATGTATTATTATTATCTTTAGATCGGTATAGCAATGAACTAGCGGCAATCATTATTCTCACTGTTTATTTCAACCAACCCGAATGTTTCTGTCTGTAAACACAGGGCGATGTAAGTCGCCCTGCGTGCATGTATTATTATTATCTTTAGATCGGTATAGCAATGAACTAGCGGCAATCATTATTCTCACTGTTTATTTCAACCAACCCGAATGTTTCTGTCTGTAAACACAGGGCGATGTAAGTCGCCCTGCGTGCATGTATTATTATTATCTTTAGATCGGTATAGCAATGAACAAGCGGCAATCATTATTCTCACTGTTTATTTCAACCAACCCGAATGTTCTGTCTGTAACACAGGGCGATGTAAGTCGCTCTGCGTTACAGACAGAAGTTTCGGGTTATATTTGAATAAGCACAGTGACAACGGCAAGTTCGTAAATAATATATATATAGATATATAGAGATAATAGTATAGCCTCTCATAATTCGTATTTATAGTAATGTAATAGATTGTAAAATGTTGATGATATACTAGTATAAACGACTCTACGTATCACCCTGTAAGAATGTACCAGGGGCCCGTTTCACTAAACTTCGTACGACTAAAATGTTCGTAAGTGCAAATTTAGGATCGTCTGGAAATTTGAATTGATAGATTTACATTTGTTGAACATATGCTGCATATGCAGCATATGCTCAATAAATGTAAATCCAATAATTGTCCAAAGAAAACATTGCTAACGTGCACTTTACAGACAATCATAAATTTCGAACATTTTAGTCGTACGAAGTTTAGTGAAACTTCCTCCTGCTGATCAGGAGTTACACTGGTCAGTAAGACCCCTTGTGCCGTGACTGGTCACATGTCACTGTGGCTGGAGGAAGAGTCATTTGTGGCAACAGGGAATCGGCTTACTTCGGCTTTTTTGTGGTATTACTTTTTAACTCTTTCACCCCTAAATATCTGACTTTGATATATCCATGATCGCTTCTGGACTATTCCATTCATCAGAGGAGGGGTATTGTAAAACAGCTAAAAAACAATGACAAACAATGTAGATCCTGATGAGACGGCTTGTTACAAGCCGGCCCGTCTAGATCTACTACGGTGTTTGCAAATATTGTGGTCTGTAGGGTTGAAAGGGTTAAACTGTACAAAGTGTCCAGCTCCGGTCGGACACGACCTCGTATCGTAATACATTCAGCATTGTTATTAACGCCAACATAAATATTTTGGCAAGTTCACATTTCCATTTGAGAATTAGGCCATACCATATCTTTTCTATGTTAAGTGTCCACCCAGTTGACCAAAATCCTGCATACGTGCATAACACGTGTATGTATAACCCTGCTCGTGCAATATTAGCATTATGTGCTTAAGACGGTATTTAAAACTAGTATCTAGATGCAGAGTATTCGAATTGTATACCCTCAGCTTTCGATTTCGTATCCTGAGAGTAACAACATATTCGGAATCTACATCCATTTTACACCATCTGCCATAACTCTATTTCCGACAGATAAGAGGTCAGATAAGAGGTCGGAGGTGGAAACGAAATGGCCTGTGTGTAGACTACCGATAAATGTACACCTTCAACTGCCAGCAACATATCCTGAATACACATATCTATAATAATACTATGTAGGTAGACCATTTACATTTATGTTTTAAGATGTCAACTGGGTCGAACATGTTCTTGAGAAAACCATCTAAGAATGTTGTCCTCCCAAAGATATTAAATCGTAATTACACATAAAACATCTATTTCCAAACCAATGTTTATGTTTTCAGATATTTGAATTAAGGTCACCATTACATGTTCAGCTAGTCGTCATACTTAGACATTTGAGTAATTTATCTTGAGTAACCATTGTGTCATTTCATAATGTTGTATTGTATTGTATTTACCTCATGTTGTCATAACTATGTGACCCGAATGAATAAACGAATAATAATAATAATATCTGGTAAAAACAAGAAAGGCCTTTAAAAAAAGGAAGGTAAATTTATGTTAAAAACTTCCTCAACCCTGAGGAAGTTTAGCATAAATTTAAATTTCAGCCAGCAAACATTAGAAAAAAATATACTCTTATTGGACATTCACAAACGGATTGAATACTTGGACAAGTCCCCAATCCGTTTTCATATTACTTCCACCAGTAAATAGCGTAAAACAGCTTACACACTGTGTTTGTTTTTTTCACAGAACCACTTTCAAAACCTACCCGCACGCAGAGGGATAACATTTTGGATTGGAACACGGATACGTTTGTGCTGTTGTTTTATTTATTGACGCCGGTTTATTGTTGCTAGTAGTGTCATGTAACAACACCGGGTGAGAGATTAAACTCTAGCTAGGCATATCGAATCGTATCTCGTAAACAATCACAAGTTTTTCATTATTTAATTGGATTTTGTTTCTCGTTTTGTGGATATATATCGACGTCATTTACAGAAAATATCAGTTTCTTTAAATATATTTCATGAAACACAGAGATAGATTAGTAATATTACGCATTTCTGAATATTATGGAAAAAACTGCCGAGGCGGATCAAATAGTAGGGACCAAATATTAGGGCAAATAGTACACGGCAACACCGTTAATATACGGTAGTATGGTACATGTATACAGTACACAAATCTGGTATGTGTGTACGATACAAACGTACCAGAATTATACACATGTATACAAATCGTATAAACGTACGATTTGAATGGTATATCTATACGATATTGGTCGATATATACGGTACAAACATACCGTACGTTTATACTATATGCATATCGTATAGAAAATATATCGTATTGGTATAGTATGCGTATAGTTTTGGTATAGTACGTATAGTTGACCTGCAGAAAAGCGCTACTGTAGGCTGTGTTGGCGTCGCAGAGCATCAGTATTTTAATTCCCCATGTTATGGGCTTTGCTGGCATGTATTGGCGAAATCCAAGCCTGCCTGTATACTTCACCATCGCCTCGTCAATGGCAATTTCTCTGGAAAGGCTATATGCTGAAGGAAACGTGCCCTGTACATGTTCAATAATAGGCCGCACCTTGTACATTTCGTCATATCCTGACTGATTCTTAGCCGGTTCTGTAGCGCGGTCGGAGACGTGAAAATATTGAACAAGTTTCTGATAACGGTTGCAAGCCATAATACTTTGTATTCCCTGATTAGCAATGTACACGTTTTTGGGCCAGTACATGTCGGCTTCAGGCAGGCTGGAAATCCCCATTAGTACATTTATGCCGACAAATGTTCGTGTTCCTGGACATCAATTCGAACATCTCTGGCTTGAATAACAGCCAAAAATAATCGAGGGGAGAGGCAGTTTCCACATCAAAGCCGTCCGGTAGGGTCGCTCCAGTGGCCTGGGTGAACTCTTCTATCTGCAAAAATAAGTATATATTTTGTAAATATTTTCTCTTTACATTGCAAAGAAATAAGCTATTTTGTTTGGTGGTGGTGTCATTTGGGGGACCATGACCATTTGCCAGCAAATGGTGTTAATTCACTATTTAGAATCATGAAAAAAAAGTGAACTGTATTTTTATCTATCAATTATGCATGATTGCAGATGTTCGTCAAAAGACCCCATCGCCTGTTGTTTTTTAAATGTTATTTCTAATAGTAATTAATCTAATAATATCAAAATGAGCAAACGTATGCTTGTGTTTTCTTCTAACAAACGTTATATCAAAAAAATAAAATCGGGAACTAAGTGGATTTGAGTATGGGACGAACTGAACCGTGTACGAAATAAATTTTTAAATAGGCAAAAATCGGCGATTAAACTCTCATATGCGTACATAATTAAATAGTCGGAACCAACTGTGTTACAAACAAGTATTAACAAAGTCTACATTCATATTTATTCGCTTAAATAAGATCTCAAAATAAAGATCAAGTGGGGAATATTTATAAAAAAATCGCAAAAATTGTACAAACCACGATGTCGGAGAAATCGGAGGTCCAACCGTCGGCGTTTTGGTCGACATTTTCATCGTCTGAAGATTCACTGTCCGACGAATCTGACGATACTTCACTGACATGAATGTCTGAACCGATCTCGGATGCATTAAAGCCTTCAAATTCGCTAAATTCATCATAACTATCGAGAAAGTTGGTCGCCATTGTGGTCTACGTAAATTACGAGTTTCGTTTTCAATTTCGCGGGAACGCTAGCGTGGGGGATGCAAGTCAAAACGGCCCTTGATCAAAACGGCCCCTGGTCAAAACGGCCCGGATTTGGTCAAAACGGCCTCCAAGTTTTGTGAATTTGATCAAAACGGCCCCTACTAAACGCCCACCTATTATTTTTTTTTTTTCTTCATATATACAAAATAATCTTAATATTCATCTAAAATAACAATAATAAATGACCTTGTATTATGAATATTGATGAAAACGAACTTTAATATGCATGTAATATATTATATTTGTATGGTTTACATATCCGTATGGATTAGTATGGCCGTATGGATTAGTGTTCAAGGTGTGTGCACGCATTTTGTGGAGCTCCCGTGTGTTTTTGGCATTTTTTGGGATTTGAAGTAATTGTGGATAAAACAATCACAACATACTCATTGTAACTAATATGTGATGTGAACACTAGTGTTAATTTGTGATATTTTTGGAATTCTGATGGGCAAAAAGACTGGTAAACGCAGAAACATCAGTGATTCAAATTCAAATATAAACACAACCAAGGCGGCAAGACATGGCGGTTCGCCAAAGGCTACAACTTGTACGAATACAATAGTAAGTGACGTTTTGAGTAAAACTAACTCCGTATTACATGGTGACAACGACTCGGTTTATACTTCCTATATGAACATGTCGCAGCCTACAATGTTTCCCCAGACCATATCTAGTGTATCCAGTCAGCTGACGTCACAACAGGTCCAGGGCCACATTGTCCATCAGCAGCAGGTGCCCGTTTCCCCTGTACAGCCCGGCGCTCCCCACATCCCAGCCCAATACGGGTATGCCACTTC
Organism: Conchocele bisecta; assembly: GCA_029237695.1. Lineage (NCBI taxonomy): Eukaryota > Metazoa > Mollusca > Bivalvia > Lucinida > Thyasiridae > Conchocele > Conchocele bisecta. The sequence continues at coordinate 149,490,524 of CM055265.1, read as the reverse complement.
CGCGGTGCAAGGACCATCAAATGCGGATATTATGAACTGTTTATGTAAAATAGAAGCCCGTTTAGACAATGTTGATTGTAAAATGCAGACTTTAGTCACAGTGGAACAGAAAATTGATGATTTCGACAAAGAGCTGAATAAATTGTGGGTCTATGTGAAAGACAATATGGCATCGAATAGTGAGAAAACCACGAAATTGGGTGAACAGGTGGAAATATCGAGTTCGGTGGGTTTTGCACAAGACAAAATCGTATACTCAACAAAACAAAACTAGAAACGTCCCTGTTTTATAGCCGGTGTAGCTCTGTCTATGTATGTACCACATGTTCAAAGTACATGTATTTTAAACTGTGGCGATGTTCAGAATACGATCGTGTAGAGTTTAGCCGATACACACGGTTTACATAGCGGCCAGTGACCGGAACGTTGATTTCCACTTTTTGCACGTGCACGCTATACTTGTCATCGATAAGGTGATTCAGTTCATGTCGTACCATTCATGGGTTAGGGACTATTCGGAAAATTAAAAAACTTTTTTAATTTTTCACTGTTTTCGATATGCCACGGCTTTCCGAAAACGAGCGAAATCAGGCAATTGGGATGCTTGCGGGTGGGATGGCCGCCAGGGCGGTCGCGCCTCGGTTTGGTTGCTGTCGGAAGACGATTGATCGTCTTGCAGCCCGGTACCAGCAGACTGGGGCTGTTCACGACCGGCAGCGACCTGGTAGGCCTCGTGTAACGACGGCTAGAGCCGATCGTTACATTACGTTGACGCACTTACGTCAACGTCGATTGGCAGCCACAGTCACTGCTAGGCGATACGGTGTCTCAGGGCAGACCATTCGCAACCGGTTACGTCGTAACGCCCAACCAATCCGGGCACGCCGCCCGTACACTGGTCAGATAATGACCCAACGTCACCGTGCTGCCAGACTGTTATGGGCGCGACGTCATCTGAACTGGAGAAGGGCTGACTGGAACCGAGTTTTGTTCACCGATGAATCTCGGTTCACAGTTAGTCATGCTGACGGAAGATTACGGGTATACAGGCGTAAAAATGAAAGATTCACCGATTGTTGAATTGTTGAGAAGAACAGGTTTGGGGGAGGGAGCGTAATGGTCTGGGGTGGGATCATGGGAAACCGGAAGACAGATTTGGTTGTTGTACAGGGCAACATCAATGCACAACGTTATGTTGCAGATGTGCTAAATGCACATGCCTTACCATTTATCCGTCAGCATGGTCCTGGTGTGACATTGATGCACGACAATGCCCGCCCTCACGTAGCCAGGGTCACCACTCAATACTTACAGCAAAACAACGTCGACGTCATGCCATGGCCCGCGGTCTCCCCGGATCTCAATCCCATTGAGCACATATGGGATGAGCTGGGCCGCAAAGCACGAGCTAACCATCAGATTGACAATGTTCGCGATCTTACACGGGCGTTACAACGGGAATGGAGGAATTTGCCCAACGCACTGGTATTGCGTTACGTCACGTCGATGCGGCGTAGGATCATTGCATGCATTCATGCAAATGGTGGCCACACTCGGTACTAACGAGATTTACTGAATTTGCCACATTACTTATTGAAATTCCATCTCTAAACATTTGAGTTTTTGTGATTTTTGATTTTGACCCCTACCGCCCTTGGCCGGTTATCTCTCGAATATTTAACAAGATATCCAAATGCAATTTATTGGCTTTGATACAGAAATGAATGAACTTGTTTTTCCATTTTCATTTTTAAAAGCAACCCTTTTGGTTTTTGATGAATCTTTCCTTAAACATGGATGGACGTTTCTAGTTTTGCTCAGTATACATCTGGAAAAGGAGAACAGCCGATTAAAGGACAGCATGATTGACATGCAATCCCGATCCATGCGCGATAATCTAGTGTGGGTTGGCCTCGACGATGATCCCAGTGAAACACCTCAACAAACTGACAGCAAAATTCGCCAGTTTATGTGTGACGTGCTGAAAATGGAAAAGTCACGCGTTGACGAGATGAACCGGAAGGATTACGGCAGATTATCCAAAACGCACAATTATTAGCAAATTCACACGTCATCCCGATAAGGAAGAAGTCAGAAAGCTAAAGTCTCGCCTAGAGGGTACGCACTACTTCATTCACGAGCAGTTTCCGCCTGAGATTTTTGCCCAGCGACGTAAATTACTACCGCGATTAAAGGCTGCTAAATCCGAGGGTAAGCGAGCGTGGATTATCTATACTACACTGTACATCGACGGCCAACCGGTACGGGATCCAGCGTAGCTGGGCGGAGAGGATGGCGTGAGTGTCCTAGTTTGGAACTGTAACGGAATATCGAGCGACAAACGAGCAAATGTGGATTTTGTAGATATTCTGTCAAGGCATGACATCATTCTTTCGGAATCATGGGCGGATGACAACACGGACGTGCAGCTTGAGGGCTATAAAACTTACAATTTCTACAGAAAGTTTAGGCATAGATATGCAAAGCGTAATAGTGGGGGTACAATGGTGTACATTAGAAACAGCATTTCAAATGGTGTGAAAATAGTGAAAAACAGACACGATACATTACTATGGTTACATTTAGACAGTCGTTTCTTTGAAACATCAGATGATATTTATTTGTGCGTTGTTTATATCTGGGGCGATGATTCGCCCGCAAATCAATAAATTACCGATAATCTGTTCGATGTATTGCAAAACGATATAAACAATTATAGTCAATTAGGGTCAGTGTTTGTTGCAGGTGATTGCAATGGGAGGGTAGGGGTTAAACATGACCATGTGCTATTTGACACACACATTGTGGGCATTGATGATGTAGACTATATTCCGGATACTCCACGATTACGGTCATCTAAGGACAAATCACACAATAGCCAGGGTACAAAACTCATTGATCTTTGCAAAAGCACGGGATTGAGAATTGCAAATGGTCGTTTGGGTCATGATCACATGATTGGTGAATTTACATATGCATATAGACAAGGGTCAAATGTAATTTATTATTTGTTGTTGAATGAAAAGGATTTTCATATTGTGTGCGATTTTGCTGTGAAACCATTCAACTAATTTTCCGACCATGCATCAATGTAATTTAAGCTGTGCTGTAAATCGAGGGCGACACAGCCGCGGGCGAATGTAAGCGATCATCTAAAATGGGACGAAAATTGTAAAGCGGAATTGCGCAGACAAATTATATCGCGATTACCCGAGCTGAACCGAGTGACAAGTAACTGCAACACTTCACGTGACGTGGAAAGCGTAAATCAGTCATTGAACGGGTTTGTACATATACTTCGAGAGGTAACGGATCCGCTCTTTCTAAAGCGACATGGCACTGACGGTCAGCCACGATATTCCAATACAAGCAAGCACACGGCCACCTGGTTTGACAATGAATGTATTATTGAAGCGGGCATATATACGTGCATTGAACGATTTCAATAGGCTAAAAACTAATGAACATAGGACAGCAATGTACGACTGTAAATGCATGTATAAACGGACTGTAAAACGCAAGCGAAGAAAATAATTAAACTGAGGCATTCTAAACCTAAAGACTTCTGGAAACTGTTTAAGTCACGTAAAACGATCGCAAGTAATGATATTACGGTAGATAAATTGTTCGCACATTTTCGGGATATAGCGGCAGAAGTAAACGCGGTAAATAACCAAGAAGCAGACCGTTTCTGCACGGAACATGATTTTGACTCATCTGACAGGGCACATGATGATCTTAACATGCCAATTTCAATCGATGAAGTTCTAAAAGCTATTCGTTCACTTTCACGAAAAAAAGCAAATTCTGATGACTTTCTACTAAACGAGTATTTCTTAGAAACAGGAGATATAATTGCCGGTCACATTGTCGATATATTCAATATGGTGTACAATACGGGTCATTTCCCAGATATGTGGACAAAGGGGATTATCATTCCATTGCACAAAAAGGGTAATGTAAACGAGGTAAATAATTACAGGGGAATCACGCTCGTAAGTTGTATGGCAAAGTTGTTCACGACCATTTTAAATAAACGATTGACAGAATGGACCGAGTCGAACAACGTAATTACGGATGCGCAATTTGGTTTTCGCAAGGGTCGCTCTACGGTGGATGCAATTTTCGTGCTACATGAGTTGATCGAGAAAACATTGAACGAAGAAAACAGACTTTATTGCGCATTTGTAGATCTAAAAAAAGCATTTGATTCTGTAAACAGAAATGCTCTGTGGTTTAAGATGTACAAATGCGGAATAGGTGGCAAAATGCTAAGCGTTGTTCGTTCAATGTATTTGACCGTTAAATCATGTATACGTCATTGCGGCACATACTCAGAGTTTTTTGAATACTCAATCGGACTGAGACAGGGTGAGGTCATGTCTCCTCTGGAACTATTTTTACAGGATCAGATGGGCAGCGGTTTAGAGATTAACGAATTGTCATTGATGTTACTACTGTTCGCAGATGACATGGTCATACTTGGTAAATCGCCTGAGGATTTACAGCAGAGCTTAAATTTGTTAAATGACAATTGTGATAAGTGGGGCATAGAAGTAAATAGTGACAAAACAAAGATAATGGTATTTCGAAAAAGAGGCCCTACTAGGGTTAATGAAGTATGGACATATAATGGTCGGGGCATTGAAGTTGTGAATGATTTCAGTTACTTAGGAGTGGTATTTAATTATACTGGATAATTTGTATTGAACAACCAGGCACTGAGTGGAAAATGTTTAAAGGCTATGAATGTGTTACTGATGAATGTTCGAAAACAGAAGATTCCTCCGAAATGCCTGAGCCAGCTATTTGACGCCTTTTTCTGATCAACGCTAAATAATGCTTGAAATCAAAAGAGCTTGAACGAATTCAGCTCAAATTATGCAAGTCTGTCCTGGGTGTCAAGGCGTCAACTAGCAACGCAGGCATTTATGGGGAACTGGCACGTTGCCCATTGTATATACATAGATACATACGAATTGTAAAATATTGGGGCAAGCTGATCCGTACTGACAATTGTATCTTACATAACTTGTATATTGCTACTATGAGGGAAGCTGATGATGGTAAAACGAATTGGGTATCAAGGTTAAAAGACTTGTTATATAGATTCGGTTTTGGAGATGCTTGGTTAAATCAGCGAACAATTGATCATAGTGCGTTTGTATGCGTATTCAAATAACGTATACTAGACCGTTTCATACACAAGTGGAGAGAAGATGTTGAGGCCAATAACGTAATGACGTTCTACAAACATATACAAGTGAATTTTGAATTTGAGAACTATTTAAGCATGGTGTACAATCATGAGCTAAGGAAGTACCTAACTAGAATACGTTTGGGCTCACATGGGCTGCGGATAGAGACAGGGAGATATGGTAGGAATCGCATAGAGCGCATTCAAAATGGTAGGAATCGCATAGAGCGCATTCAAAGAGTATGCACTATGTGCGATTCAGGAGACATCGAAGACGCCTATCATTTTATTATCATATGTCCGTCTCTCACATACATTAGATCGCAGTATATTGGCTCATTGTACAGGTTGAGACCAAGCGTATTCAAGTTTACGTCGCTATTAGCTACACATCATAAAAGAACGGTCGTAAATTTGTGTAAATATTTAAAAGAAGCATTCGAGTACAGAAAATCAGCCATTCTCTAATGTTAATGTGTTCACTCTTGGAATACTATCTACTATTTTGTATATACATGTATTTGTTTATATGACGAGAAACTTGTATGAGTTTAAGTCAATAAATTCTATTCTATTCTATATCTTACCAATCCTTTATCACACCTTTATGTAGACAAAGGCTCATTATCTAACACCTTGTATTTTAGTGGGGATACAACACAATTAATAACAACTCATTATAGCCGATAATAATATTAGTCTTTTATAGATTTGAATAAATACAGCACATGTAGACAATAACACGTTGGCGACCAGTGTAGTTATTTATCAGACTGCGAATTCAGTTATTTGCTGGCTGGCTATATTGCAACAAATAAATTACATATTTTAAGTTACAGTATGGCTATAAAAACAAATATATAGATTGCAAAATGGGAAACAGTGTAGACCATAATCAAATCGAATGCAAGTTTCCCCTCTAGATGTATAGCCTCAACAAGTGATGCAATATGGGAAACAGTGTAGATCCTGATCAGACCGAGTGCAATATCCCATATAGATATAGCATCAACATGTGGTTATGTACAAGATGGGAAATAGTGTAGATCATGATCAGACTGTGTGGGCAATTTCCCATATATCTATAACATCGACAAGTGGCTATGTACAAGATGGGAAATAGTGTAGGTCCAGACCAGACTGTGTGGGCATATTCCAATATATCTATAGCATCGACAAGTGGCTATGTACAAGATGGGAAATATTGTAGATCCTGATCAGACTGTGTGGGCATATTCCAATGTATATATATATAGCATCAACAAGTGGCTATGTACAAGATGGGAAACAGTGTCGTATTAAAACTTATGAATGGAATTTGCATAAATATAGCGATGACCGCACGATTTGTGACGCAAATGGGGGCAAATCACAACTTGAATTTTTGTACGTAGAACATCCGTTGTTGATATTGTTCAGTGCAAGTTGTTTATCATAATATTATTTTCAATTAGCGGTTGCGTATGACAGTTAAACGTTGAGTAACACAATGCATTTTGTTTTCATGGTTACTCCAATATATCACTATGGACTAGCCCATCGAGGGAGGTCTGGGGCGTGGCTAACTGTCCGAGGCGATTCCAATACATAGGCTACCCTATGTGAAAATAGCAGAAAGAATGATAGGATTGGATTGGAATGGGGTTGTAACGTCTGTTTAACTGAGTGAGGTCTTGTATAGACGGGACAACTGGGTCGAATTTCGTATTTCACTGTATCGTGGTCTGGCAGGTCCCCGGCTAAATCCAAAAATCAGAGCTCATTGGATATTACATCGAGATACCTATACATTTAACCCTCTTGGGCCTTGCCACCGTCACACCAGGGCGACACCGAGCTAGTCTACTGTAGGGACGGAACACCAAGCACGTTGTGGACAGAGACAACAAGGTATATTTTTACAAGTATGATATATTTACATAAATGATAAACACAAACAATAGATGAATATGTCAGTACGGACAACGTCCCCTAGCAGCCACCACCACAGGCCCTTGCACAACCAAGGCACATCCTCGATTCTGGAACAGGTAGGTAAAGTCAAAAGTAAACGTCATCATAATATGGATATATATCCAATGTTAGAGATCATCTAAACAACTCCGGCTTCCGCCATGATGGGAGTGACGTTATAATAACGTCGTAAAGTTACTGGTTCTTGGGAGATACTCAGCCTACTTGGGCGGATGGGGTCCATAGCGCATCGGTGAACGTCCCTATCGATTCTTCACGTCCTTTGACGGAATGACGTCACCGGAATATGCCCCACTCGATTACGCCCTCGGTCCACGCGGAGCAAAGTCCCCGCTAACACACGGTGTCGTGTCGTGGACTCCAGAATAAGGAAATAACTCTGTGTTGCGTACTGAATTACGCAGACACAAAGAAGGGACGTGCCGTCGCTCGTGGCGGACTGGCTGGCTGCCTGGTGTACTGGCTGGCTGGGACTACAAAACACCAACGGTGTTGTTACCAGAATGCAACGTGTTATAGTCTCAATAATAGTCACAGTAGTGAACATGAAATCAATATCCTGATTGCATGGCAATACTAAACATCATCATATATTACAATGATGAAACATGATAAATTGCAATGTACACACAGATATTCACTAATTGGAATAAGGGGGCTGATGGAATTCATAAGTCGGAAAATGCGATATAACACATTAATGAACAGCCACTATATCTAGTGTACCCAACGATATACCTCTTCACAGCCGTACATGTGAATACAGACGTCATTCACAGTTATTTACCATTAGTAAACAAACATTTGATTGCGACAGGCCCCACCTTGATCAGACTGTCCGTGGCCAACTGCGCTAACTTAATAAAGAGCAATTGTGCCAAGTATTCTCCTGTGCAGATTCACAGTATTACATTACTAATAATAAACACTGTATACTCTAATCAGACAGTAGGATTCCACAGGCTGACCCAAAGCATCAGTGATTGAAACAAATTATACTTCACATCATGTCCTTATTGCAGCTTACTGATGTATAAATCAGTGCACTTAGAGCAGAACTGTCTGATCTGGCCATACTGGTCGCAATAGCATTTGCAATATTTACAACACACTTCGAACGTAATACGACTTAATAAAATGAATGTACAGACGACTGGGTTAGAATTGCCACATGTTAAAATTTGCAATATTCTAATGTACTGTACAGGGCGCAGACTGATATCCGATTGAATCGTAACATAAAATGCATGGCTAATGTTAGTGAACATTTCAATCAAGTTTGCCCTTCGTTTTACAAATACAATAAATTGCTAATGCAATTAGTCAGAGTGACATGCAACAAAAACAATGAGAATAATATGCCATTACAATATTCACGGAATGCTCCCACATGCCAGTCCTGTAATCGTTATTATTTACACGTAAGCACGACGAATTAATGAATCAATAATATTGTATTAAGGGAGATAATCTACATCAGCGGGCCAAATAACTCAGTTAAATTAAATAGTGCAGTATTATCAAGGATATGATAACACTGCGTAGAATTGCCGGTCTTGGCAAGATTCGGACATAAATGGCAGCATTAGAAAGTAACAACAACATATGTACTCACCAATTCCCAGTGAAAAACTTGGGCTCCAAAGTCACAAGAATGAAATTGAATGTCCGACTGATAATATATGGTGCTACAACGAATATATACCCCACCCTAGTGCATGACTATCCCATGTAGTCTGCTTGTCAATGTAAAACTTATGGGCCCACATTTGGCTTACAATTGTACATAAGTGGACTAATGATCTGACAGTCAGTCTAGCTCATGAGATATCTGGTGAGTTAGTCTGAAATACTTCAGTCATAAATAGGCATGACTTACTAGGTAATTAGGCTAGCATCTAAGTCTGCATATACAGTGTAGATCACCCAGATACGACCAGTGCAAAATCCAATACTGGTGGTCCGTGCGCGGTTTCGGATAAAGCGCTATTCTCTCCAGCGGTGTACTCCAAGGGCGATATTCCACACACCAATACCTATTCGACCGTCTTGTACTAGAATATTCGATTACTGCTCTAGACTATGTGACCCGTGTTACAATTAATGGATGATAAAGAATATAGTCGGCTACGATTCGTGACAGCCACAAAAAAAAACAACACTGGGATAACTCCAAAAGTAGGAATGCAAAAGTTGTAATTCTCATGTGTGACACACCTTTGACCGCATATCATGCATATCTATGCATGTGTCAGTGAAGTTTCGTGAAAAGATTGCATACAGTAATGAGTATTATATATATAACTGTCTGGTTACTAGGTTACAGCGTGATTGATATGTGTACGAATATCGGTACGGCATTTGTACGAATATCGGTACGGCATTTGTACGAAAACGGTTTCATTTGTACTTGAAAACAATATACATGTACAAATGCCGTACCGATAATCGTACAAATATCCGTCTCACTGAAACCTTGTAAACAAACAGTGGCTATGGTTCGGACAACACTAAATCGAATCTAAAACTAAAAAGGTATAAAGTTAAATCCATAGGCATAGACTACAATAATGAATTAATAATGTCATCTCGATGGTGATGTTACAACAATCGTGCATCAACGGCTGTATCACTGCCCAACCAGAGTGGACCCAGATCGACCATCTGTGCATTCTGATTCTGGCCACATTTTCCTTTTATGCGCCAATTACAAGAAACAGGAAATATGCTAAGAGTACATTTTTTGTAACTCAATTATTATTTTCAAGGAATCAGATGCAACAATGCAGCTGATCCCGACCACACTCCATTGGGGGAAAAACTTTCAATCCACCATTATAATATAATGCACTTTCAGCAACATTGTCCAGAATAGCCTATCCCATTACATCACAAGAGAAATCGTCTTTGAAAAAGCCAACAAATCGTCTTGGTAAAATGTGATGGGGAGCCATATGATATGGTATGCTAATGGCACCAGACACAAAATCAGGATTTCATAAATTCTGAGTTGAAATACGACTTCTCTCCCCTGCACAAGTGTATTCCAGGCTCTAAATGGACAAGTCCCTGAGCCGTAAAACACCATTTCATCATCATCATCAATTCTCATTATAGCCAAGTATTGATTACTTGGTATGAAGCATGAATAAATGATCATGATAGAATTTCAACAGATTCTCATTCTCGTCACTACTTTGTACAGTCCCATATGGCACCAGGGCAGATCTGAGGTGCACACCTGCTTCCCAGTTATACATGTAGAATATTCCATAATGCATTTTGTAATTATGAACATATGCTTACATGTATCATATGATAAGACTTAGAGTCAACCAAAAGCCATGAAACAGAACGGCAGGAGTGGAAACTGTTGTTACCGACCTGTGTGACCCAGCCTTCCAAATCTAAAAAGTTACATTTACTGTACATGATGAGTGTGCAATATCTTTTAAAAATTAGTCGCCCAGACCATAATTTTAGTTTCCGACATTGCTTTTAGCAACCGGATCAGGATATTGTAAATTCAGAGCTGAATTGATGAATTCTCAAATACGAGTAAGCCATATAAGTCACATCTCAGATTATGATTACATTGAAGATACTGAACTCGGGAGAAATTACATGTAATTGTCAATAATGCCTTAAAATATGTCTTACGGTATTTTAAGGTATTTTAAGGTATTTTATGATATTGGTAAATTGTAAAAGTTCCTTTAAATCCCTTCTAATACCTTAAAACAGTCTTATGTTATTAATAGGGATTATATGGAACTGGACATTCCTTAATAATCCCTTATAATACCGCAAGGAAGTTAGCGGTATTTTAAGGAAAGTTCTAGAACTTTCTGTTACAAGAAGATTTCCTTAAAATACCTTAAAATACCCTAAGCCAGTTACGGTATTAATAGGTATGTTCTTGAACGTTCTAGAACTTTCCACATGTAAGGAACTCCATTTCACAGGGGATATATTGTGTATTGACTGATGAACGTATGTATTTTTTATTGACTTAAGAACGTATATATTGTGTATTGACTTATGGACGTGTATATTGTATATTAACTTATGGACGTTTATATTCTGTATTGCCTGATTGACGTATATATTGTGTATTGACTTATGGACGTATATATTGTGTATTAACTAATGGACATATACATTGTGTATTGACTGATGGACGTATATAATGTGTATTGACTTATGGACGTATATGTTGTGTATTGACATATGGACGTATATAGTGTGTATTGGCTTTTGGACGTATTTATTGTGTATCGACTGATCTACTGGTGTACGTATATAATGTGTATAGACTTATGGACGTATATGTTGTGTATTGACTAATGGACGTATATATTGTGTATTAACTTATGGACGTATATATTGTTTATTTACTTATGGACGTATATAGTGTGTACTGACTTATGGACGTGTACATTTTATATTAACTAATGGACGTTTATATTCTGTATTGACTGATTGACGTATATATTTTGTATTGACTTATTGACGTATATATTGTGTATTGACTTATTGACGTATATATTGTGCATTAACTTATTGACGTATATATTGTGTATTGACTTATTGACGTATATATTGTGTATTGACTTATTGACGTATATATTGTGTATTGACTTATTGTCAATTATATTGTGCATTGACAGATGGACGTATATCGTGTGTATTGAATGCTTGCCGTATATATTGTGTATTGACTGATGGACGTATACATTGTGTATTGACTGATGGACGTGTATGTTGTCTGTTGACTTATGGACGTATATGCAATGTATTGACTTATGGACGTATATATTGTGTATTGACTTATGGACGTGTATGTTGTCTGTTGACTTATGGACGTATATGCTGTGTATTGACTTACGGACGTATATATTGTGTATTGACTTATTAACGTATATATTGTATATGGATTCATGAACGTATACATGGTGTATTGACTTATGGACGTGTATATTGTATATTAACTTATGGACGTTTATATCCTGTATTGACTGATTAACGTATATTTTGTGTATTGACTTATGGACGTGTATATTGTATATTAACTTATGGACGTTTATATCCTGTATTGACTGATTAACGTATATATTATTTATTGATTTAACTGGCGACTAGTGACTATATCCTGGTCTGCTTCTACACTCCGATAGCCTGAGCATACGTCACATAGTTTATCACGGTTGTGTGGCTGTAACTGCGAACAGCGCATACCCTGAGCAGCCTGCGCGGATGCGCAGTCTGCTCTGTGTATACGCTTTTCGCAAATGACAAAAGGTCGATTTTGCCAGATCATGACGAATTTAACAAGTATGATGCTGTTGATGTGCTCACAATTGCTTACACTGCAGTATTTGGTTTGCATATGTTATGTTATGTTGTTATTGAGTATTCTGGATGTCCAAGTATGTCTAATCGGGAGTTATTGTGTTTAATCCGTACGTCTTTAACATTTTATTACACAGATGTACACACATATATATATTATATATTCATAGAATGTCGACTGTCATATACCTTTTTTTGTCATACCGTCTGTGCGTCTCCGTCCGTCTGTCTGTCCGTACATACGTACATCACATACGTACATCCATCCATTGTATGCTGACGCTTTAACCTCAGTATAACTCTTCCGCCGCATGTAGCTCGGGTGCACACATTCAAGTGTTTGGTATGCCTGTGCTATTACTGATAGGAATGTATATTTTTATTATATGCGTACTTTGGTTTCCCATTGAAGCACAATGGAACGCAAGCCGTCAATATGTTTCCAGTAGCATATACATTTGAGTGTTGTACGTGTGAAATTAAAAGGTTATTTGCTTTGTATGTGGATAGATTACAATATTTTCACTACTCAATTTGAAAAACAATGCGTACTTTCACATTGGTGTGAGTATTTTGTACTCCCACTTAAAGTATTTTGATAATCAGTGCAGGATGCTGTAGCCACTCATTCCGCAGTAGGTGTTATTGTTATTTGGTAAAAAACCTTGTATTGACTGCGATTTGAATATCCTCAGATATAGACATCATGAGGGCGCAGCTTTGATGAATAGAGCGGCCACTCATTGCATTATTATATGTCAGAAAACAAATATGTGCACTATTACATGGTGTGTTCATTGTAAACCTAATTGTGAAATCAAACAGCATCACATACTCTGAGACACCCTGTATATATTCGTACGTTTGAAAATGTTAAACTTGGCTAAATATAGACAGGTACCTTGCACCTGACTGACAAACACTACAAGTGGTGAAACTGACCGACACATGTAGATACATATCTAATGCAAGTATATGTAATATGGACATTCAGATAGACGGACGGCCGGCTGACTGAATAGACAAATATAATATAAAGAGAGGATTTGAAATGAATTACCGTTTGATACGAGATTTACTAAACAAATCACGCACAATTAAATTATGTTTAGACACTTGGGAATGTGAATTCATGTGATAAACATAATTTCAAACTCGTTTCTGCTTGCTACGATATTTATAAAACTCGCCAACAGTTGTGGGCACACTACAAACATGCTGACGAGTTTCATAAAGCATATATCAATTGAAAAAGAGTGTGAGATTTTATTTTTTTTTATCTTATATTTAAGGGTAGGAATTGGCTCGAGGACCTTCCAAACCCGGGCATTTGAACCCAAAAGTGGCAGGCCAATGACCGTTGGCCCGTTTGTTTCCGAATTTACTAATATCTGCCATACAGTCGAAATATGTGCATTAAATGAAGGAGGCAACGAGGCGGTTAATTTAACCTAGCTAGTTCATTCTCCTATCGCACGAAGCCGGTATGCAAGACCGTGAAAAAGGCTGAGTGTGAGTGCATGTGATATATGGAGATTCAGCCGTAACAGTGTTATCCTATATAATGATGATATTTGACGATTGGTCAGAGCATAACATATCAGGCTGGGAATGATCGATATTTGGTTCTGCAAAGTATGATGTAATATGTTTTCGGGCCCAGCTACTGTCGTTTCGCGGCTTATCGTTATATACGTTTATCACATTATTTCACACTCCCAAGAGCAGAACACTTGATGATATCAGATACGCTTCAGTGAGGTCATTGACTATTTTCGCACCTAGTGAGAAGAGGCCACTGACTATTTTCGCACCTAGTGAGAAGAGGCCGTTGACTATTTTCGCACATAGTTTTAACTAGGTGCTAAAATATTCAATGGCCTCTTCTCACGGAAGCGTATCCGATATCTTCAAGTTTTCATCGCAAATAAAAAAAATGGCAATGAATCTATTATAAATATACCATGCTATAGGTTCCCGTTTTTTGTAAGCACTTCATATGTCCAAACTGGAACGCATTTTAACACGTGCAATGATTTACTGACGTTACTTTGTCGCGCCATTAAGAACACCATTGTGCATTCGTTTGGCACACAATTAGTGCATAATCCGAATACGTAATTACGGCGATGCGGCCAGCCAATCAAATTCGCTCCAGGTTTTATTACATGTGTGCCATATCACATTTATAAAATGGCTTACAACACGGCAACACAAGGTTTTCATGTAATAAACATGTATATGATTCATAAGCCCATGCATTCCAATGTACGTATGCAGTCACAGAAAAACCGTACTGCCTTCACTGGAACCTCTGTAAACCGGACACATGGGAGGTCCCCATGGTGTCCAGCTTAGAGATGCTCCACTGTTATTCAGACAGATGAACAATCCAATACATGCATGTATACGTTGCGATCATGAACATGCATTATGTTTCAGGTTTTCAGATCGTGTATCTGTATACAACTGACAGTGTATGCATATCACATATTAAGCTAAACTCAACGCGGTTCTCCCACGGCGTTGAGGGAGCAGTACGTCATCGCACTGTGTTCAGTACCAATATGTCGTGTGACGTCATTGAGACGCTAGATAACATAACCGTAGCTGCGTATGAAAGCACCCAGTGCCGGATTTATGAGAAATATACGCCCCGTTGTCGGACCGAATTTTTCAGAATGAATTTCTCAGACGCTCCGATTGATATCCCCGGTTTTACAACACATTGTTCTGGACATTGCAATTGTGATAGTTGGTATAACAGCGTTATGAAAAGCGCAGCTGGTGTTACAAACCGCGTTAAATACATGTTCACTACGTACGACTGTATAGGTGAGTATTTTCGTGTTGTATACATTACTATTCAACCATTCACTAACTAAATACAGAGGGTATCAGATATACATAGAAAGTGATGACACATAATAGGAAAATAGTTTAATTGAACATTTGTATCGTATTTCTGAACACAATTGCATATATAAGTCGTCTGCAAAAATAAGGAAATGTTAATACCGAAAAATAACCAGCGACTGCAACGCTAGTTATTTTTCAGTTAAGGTAAACTGAATGAGATAGTTCACACGAACTTTCACGTGATACATGTACTAGCAACCAGTGACATGGATTTTTAAGTCGTTTAGTAAAATTGATGTCACTAGTTGGCGATATCGCTTTTTTAACTAGATTTCGAGTTAGTACGCTCGTCTAATTTATCTCGGTGATAATTATGTAAGTCATCTTATCGCGATAATTGTGTTGTTGAGACACACTGTAAGGTGCGTTGAAATGATGACAATAACATGCCATACTATAATATGTTGCTATAGGAACAACATGTAATAATTTTTGAAAAAGCATGAGGAGATAATGCATATTTTTCCAATGGATTATCGATAACACATACAGAAAAATAAACGTGAATTTTTACATTCTCAAGTCTGTACGGAACTCACATGCTCTGTAAATACACATACAATATCTCAAAATGGTGATAGACACGTGATAAGTTCATGATCTACTTATTTCCGTTTTACATTTAGACACATCAGAACGCACCTCCCGAGTCACCTCTGATGCTACAACAGGGGGACATAAAACGAATATAACTACTCCAGCCATACGGACATCATGCAGAGCCAATATGACATATTATACCCCCGATACAAGCCCCACAACGGTATCACTACCTGTGGCTGACACTAGTAACCCGCCACCAGTGGTTAGAACAACCAGCTTACTGCCAGACAGTGAGAAAGGTATATACAATTAGCTCGATTTAACAATTCGTTCCCACTATATAACAATTCGTTCCCACGAATTAACAATTCGTTCCCGTGGGAACGAATTGTTAAATTGAGGGAACGAATTGTTAGTTCGTGGGAACGAATTGTTAGTTCGTGGGAACGAATTGTTATTTCGTGGGAACGAATTAATGAAAATAAAATATTCTTCGTCCCCTGCGGGGCTCCGTAGACATCCCTCAGAGCCAATATGACATATTCTATTCTACCCCCAATACGGGGCGTATATTTCCCCACAATGGTATCACTACCTGTGGTTGACACTAGTAACCCGACACCAGTAGCTACAACAACCAGCTTACTGCCAGACAGTGAGAAAGGTATACTCATAGTATTTGTTTATTTTTTTTTTTATTTTTTTTTGAAAATATTTATTTTCCCCGTAATAGGTTTGTGGTGGGTCGGGGCCATCCCCCACAAAGGTTTGTGGTGGGTCGGGGCCATCCCCCACAAACCGTACATAATATACATGTCATAGTCAGATATAAATACAAAATCTGCAATTACAGATATTCACCCTCTTTTGCTCTTGCAGTACTGGGTAGAAATCACTGTTCTATTAAGACTTCGTGGTTGAGTGGTACATGAGAATCGTCATTAATGAGATACCTGAATTTTCAATAAAAAGTTGCACGTGTTATTAAAAAAAAAGACAGTAATACTTATAATAAACCCGCAGATGACAATGTCACTCTCCAGCGCTGCAAGAGCCAAAGTTTGATTTAACATATGTAATACATGTAATTGATTATATGTTATCATTCATATTACCCATGATCCAACTGAACCAGCCCCACTCTGTAAAAAGTGAAGTTCAATTCTGCTGTGCATCTGCATGTTTAAATCGTGTATTAACCCTTTCAACACTACAGCCATTTATATAGGTGTTTTTAAACAGTGTAGATCCAGACGAGCCGGCTCATCAGGATCTGCACTCTTTGCAAGTAGTTTTCATATTTGTTAAAAAAAAATAAAAAAAAAAAAAATAAATTATAAATAGATTATTTGAAAAATATTTTGTGTTGAATGGAATTGACCGAAAATTTACATATTATATATAATCCATTCCAGTTATTTAGGGCTGAAAGGGTTAAATGTTAAAGTTGTTGGTAACATTATGTATTGACAAACCAATGTACAATCTGTTCCGATCCCCACACTGATTATAAAACAAAACGCGGCTGGTTCCGTCAGATCATGGTCTTTGCTTGAACCTGTATTACTATTATATTCTTCTACTAGATTCATATTTATAATGTCTTTATTTCCCAAACCTATAATATGAGGTGGAATGGGAAGTGGGGAGGGGGTGGGGAAGGGGAAGGGGTTAAAACAAAGAAAGGAAGAAGAAAAAAACGCACAAAATCAGAGATTTATTATAGCACCCGCAACTAGCTCAGCTGGAGATGAAATCTTATTTTGGTGTTTTTGTTACATAAATTAAAATTTTGAAATGATAAAGTCTTCCCAAATTTTTGTAAAGTTTTCAAGTTTGTTGGCCATTATTGCTGCCTTCCTGGATGTTTCATACAATAGTTGAATTCGATGCTTCAGTATGCTGAGACTTGGTACTACTTTTGAACACCGGCAATAATAGAGATAGTATTTAGTTTCTAATAGTATTAATTGTTTAAAGATACTTATTGTTTTTTCGTAAATCCCAAAGATGAATGATTTTTCGTTAATTGTAATAGTTATATTTTTGGTCGCTAACCATTCTTGAAGTTCCCTAAATATGTTTTGTGTAACCTTACAATCCCAAAACAAATGTTTTATTGTTTCCGAGAAATTATTACAGAATGTACATAATGGACTACTGACAATTTTAATTTTAATCTTATTTAGGAAATCATTTGTGGCCAGAATATTGTGGTTTATTCGGTACTGGAACCATTTTCGAGTTGTGTCTTTTGTTATGGTATGCGGCCATAAATATATTTTCTTCCATGTTTCATTGTTAAAATTATAGGTGGAGTTCCATTAATTTTACCAGCTGGAGTTTCAGAATTGGAGTTTAATGCGAGGTACATGTCTTTTGTCCCGGTTTTGTTTTTTAGGTATATTTTTAGTTTGTATGGAGTAAATGGCATTTGTAACTTTTTTTCGATATTGATAAGTTTCAAACATTTACCCCAATCTTTTATTGCTTTGACAAGGCCATAATATTGAAGAAAGTTTATATTTATGTTGAAATTGTTTTTAAGTTCATTTTGAGAGGCAAAAGTTGCATCAATTTTGATAATGTCATTTATAAAACATATTCCCTTATCAAACCATGCCTTATTGAAGGTTGTCCCATATTTTATGTCCTTATTAAAAAATAATGGGCTAGAAAGAAATGCATCCATGTTTATCGGCTTAAGCTTATTTTGTAATTTTAGATGAGCTTTTAAAACATCCCGCCAAAAAAGGTTTGAAAGTTTTCCTATTTTTTGTTCGATGTACATATCTCCCAATTTAAAAATATTATCTGTATCAATTTCTGTATTTAAAATGTTTATAAATTTGTATTTGTTGCACACTATTCTTCTTACCCATGTTGTTTTTAAAGACGATATATAGTCCTCAATATTTGGCATTTTTAGTCCGCCATCCTCATATTGTTTGCATGTGATAGTGCCTTTTACTCGTGATTTACCTTGCCATAAAAATTCATACATAATGCTGCTGATATCTTTAACACATGTTTGACTGGGGTTAGGTAGGGATATAAACAGGTGATTTAAAGATGGGAGAAGAAGAGACTTTATGACTGTGATTCGGCCTAATGGTGTTAAGTACCTTTTGTTCCAGCTGTTGATTTTTTCTTTTATGAGCCTCATTTTTTCCGAGAAATTTATGTTCACAATTTTTTCTAAATCTGTGTCAAATGTAATTCCAAGCAATTTAAATCTGTTACTTCCCCACTTTAGTTTCCATTTTGTTTTAATTGAGTCTTGGCTAAATTTTTTGGCCCCAATCCAAATAACTTGTGTTTTATCAAAATTAACTTTAAGTCCTGACATATGGGCATACATTTCCAATTCATTAAGTGTTTCATTTAGTGATTCACTTGATCCATCCAAGAAGGCACTAGTGTCATCTGCAAACTGTGTTAGTTTATATTCTGTTCCATTTATTTTAATTCCTTTAATTTTATGATTTTTGCGTATTCTGATTGCAAGTATTTCTGCGCATAAGATAAATATGTACGGTGAGAGTGGGTCCCCCTGACGACAGCCTCGATGTATTGAAAAAAAAGGTGAGAGGTTACAATGTTGATTAACTGATAGTTGAGCATTTTTGTAGAATAATGTAATCCATTGCCTAATATTTGGTCCGAATTTAAAGTAACGAAGTACTTTATGAATATAGTTCCACGATATAGAGTCAAATGCTTTCTCAAAGTCTATAAGAAGAAGAAGTCCTGGGATATTGTTTTTTTCAATATATTGCATAATGTCGTATACCTGTCTAGTGTTTCTCCCATGTATCTTCCTGAAATAAATCCTGTTTGGTCCCCATTTATTAATTTGTCTAATACTGTTTTTATTCTATTAGCGATAGATGCTGATGCCATTTTGTAAATTGTGTTTAATAATGAAATAGGTCTATAATTTTTTAGAAAATGTCGAGATTTATTTTCTTTTGGGATTAGTGTTATTATACCCTGCCGTTGAGTTATAGATAGTTCACCCTTCTGATAGATATAATTTATTGCCCTACAAATGAAATCACCCAGTTTATGCCAAAACATTTTATAAAATTCGCATGCAAATCCGCTTGTACCTGGGCTACGGTTGTTCGTCATGTTTTTTAGTGCAAAGCTAGTTCAGTTTTTGTGATTAATCCCTCTAGTTTTTCTGATTCTGTTTCATTTAATTTTGGTACATGCGTATTTTCCAAAAAATTATCCAAATCTAAATCTTTATAAGCAGCTGTGTCTTTATTGCTATACAGTATGGTGTAAAATAGTTCTGTTTCTTTTAATATCTCTGACTGATTTGTAATTATTTTGCCATTTTCTGTTTCAAGTTTTGGTATTGTTTTACTTATAAAGTTATGAGATTCGAGTGCACAGAAATATTTTGTTGGTTTTTCTCCTTCATTTATATTTAGAGCCCTTGATCGAATAACTGAACCATTTACTTTAATTTTACGAATTTCCTGGAGTTCTAATTTTAAAATTTCAATTTTATTCATGTCTTCTTTCTTTAATTGTTTTTCCATGTCTAATATTTGTTCTGTTAATGATTTTTCTTTTTGATTGGTTTCTTTTTTTTATAAAGGATGAATAAGAAATAGATTTTCCACGTAGTTCCATCATAAGTGTTTCTAGAAAAAGTTGATCGTTAATTGTGAATTGCAATTCGTTGTTTGGTATTTCATGTAAGTTTTCTCGGTTAAATATTAGAATAGCATATTGATTTTTTATTTATTCTATTTTTTCATTAATCATGTTTATGTAATTTATGTCTTTCAGCATTGAATTGTTATGTTTCCATAGTGGTTTTCCCTTTATAAAATTGTTGAAACGTAAACATAACAATACAGGTGAATGATCAGATCTGTAGCTATTTTCAATGATGCAGTTTTTAATTGAAGGTAAAGTATTTTCAGAGATGAGGAAGAAATCTAGTCTTGCTTGCTGAAAAGGCTGTCGTCGTCTCCATGTGAACCTTCTCATTAGGGGGTGATTTTCTCTAAAAGGGTCGATTAAATATTTTTCTTGAATAATTTCTAATAATTTTACTCTAGATTTTTTATTATTTATATTTTTATAGTTATGATAGTCTAAATCTGGGTCCAAAACAAGGTTAAGATCTTCGCATAAAATATATTTATCGTTATTCTTTTCATCAATTTCTGTTGATATGTTCTGAAAAAAAAGGGGATCATCTGAGTTTGGTCCATACAGGCATACAAGTGTAAATTTATTATTTTCAATAGTGATGTCTAGTAGAATGAAGTTACCATTGGGATCGCATTTTGACTGGTGTACTTTATAGTCTAAGTTACCATTGAATAATATTGCTACTCCCCTTGCATTAGATCGAAATGAACTGAAATAACAATCATTACCCCACCTAGTCCGTACAAATTTTTCGTCTTCCCCTGGAGTGAAATGGGTATCTTGCAAACAGTATATGTGATATTTTTTTTCTTTTAAGTATTGAAAAAGATCAGTGCGTTTGGGAAGTTGACCTATTCCTTGACAATTTAATGATAATATTTTTATTTCACTCATTGCCTATTTAGGGTGGTTTTTTCCTTACCATATTTAACTCCAACAGAGTATTTGTTTATTATAGTGCCACTCCTATTAGTGTAAACAATATTCGTTCAAATAGTACGGAGCCCCGCAGGGGACATGGACTTTGTTTTATTAATTCGTTCCCACGGAATAACAATTCGTTCACTCAATTTAACAATTCGTTCCCACGATATATCAATTCGTGCTCTCGATTTAACAATTCGATCCCACGATTTTACAATCCGTTCCCACGAGTTCGTGGGAACGAATTGTTATTTTGTGGGAACGAATTAATAAAAACAAAATATTCTACGTCCCGTGCGGGGCTCCGTAGACATCACACAGAGCCAATATGACATATTCTACCCCCGATAAAGCCCCACAACGGTATCACTACCTGTGACTGACACTAGTTACCCGACACCAGTAGCTAGAACAACCAGCTTACTGCCAGACAGTGAGAAAGGTATATCCAATTAGCTCTAGTGTACAACATAGTATTTGTTTATTATAGTGCCACTCCTATTAGTTTAAACAGTATTAGTCCAAATGGTACGGAGCCCCGCAGGGGACATGGATTTTGTTTTATACATTCGTTCTCACTAAATAACAAGTCGTTCTCTCAATTTAACAATTCGTTCCCTCGTATTAGCGATTTGTTCCCCACGATATAACAATTCGTTCCCTCGAATTAACAATTCGTTCCCACGATATAACAATTCGTTCCCTCGAATTAACAATTCGTTCCCACGATATAACAATTCGTTGCCACGAATTAACAATTCGTTCCCGTGGGAACGAATTGTTATTTTTTGGGAACGAATTGTTAAATTGAGGGAACACGAATTATTAAATTGAGGTAACGAATTCTACGTCCCCTGCGGGGCTCCGTAATACAAATAGGATACGTATACGCCAATATATATGGATATAAATTGTGAATAAACATGAGAAAACAAGCTCAATATGAGCTTACTTTAATTCTTATTCTTGAGTAATACATCAGTAAATAGTAATGTGGCAGGAATACTTATACTGTATGCATATGCAAGTTTGGTTATTCATTGAAGAAGAAAAAGATGATATGATCCCAGACATGCATCTCGAACAATTGGCATTCTCTTGTGAAGATTAACACGAGTATATATAGTCGATGACCTAGTAGAAGTGTATGTACTATTATTGACTTACGAACCGATCAGTCTCTGAGTCGTCTCCCGTCATGCAGTGAAGCGATTAGAGGTAACGGTGAAGTGTTGAACCTTTCGCAATACAAGTTTTTTTTACTGCAATTCGTAATGAAAGGTCAGTCAGTTTTGTATGATATTGAACAGCATTACCTGCCAATTCAAGGGATCCAATTGGCAAGTACTGGGGCCCGTTTCACTAAACTTCGTACGACTAAAATGTTCGTACGTGCAAATTTAGGATGCAGCCTATGCTCAATAAATGTAAATCCAATATTGGTTTACAAGAAACCAGTGTTAATGTGAAATTTACAGACTATCATGATTTTGCACTTACGACCATGATTTTAGTCGTACACAATTTAGTGAAACGGCCCCCAGTTGTTCAAGACCAGTCAAAACTGATTGACCCAAGATACTGTCTTTATCAGGTAATACGGTTTTATGCTAGAGGATGGGCAAATATAATATGGTTTTCATTCTTCACGTTGCGTCATTCGGTAACAGCATGTGACCTGGTTCGACCAATGGAACGTCAGATAAAGTAATTGTGACCCAGATATGAGTATATACAGTACAGTACAGTACATTACAGTACATTACAGTCGAGTCGAGTACAATGCAATTCAATACAATGCAACGCAATACAATACAGTGAAACCTCTCTAAACCGGACACCAAGAAAACACATAAACACCTGTGATATTATTTTTGATGAGTTTCTTGGTCATCTATCTCACGTGATAATGTCTGTTCGTGATAGCAGAGCACACGACTATGGCTCAGAATGATCAAATGCCTGATTTACAGTGAAACCCCTCTAGGCTGGACACCCTGGGGAACTCCCAGGGTGTCGGGTTTAGAGAGGTTTCACTGTACAATGCAATACAATTTATTCTGGCTTATAACATCAATTACATGTATTTGCCATACACGAATGTCGTGAGCCCAGCAGGGGACGTAGAATTCTTTTTTTTTATTAATTCGTTCCCACGAAATAACAATTAATTCCCTCAATTTAACAATTCGTTAATTCGTGGGAACGAATTGTTATATCGTGGGAACGAATTGTTAATTCGAGGGAACGAATTGTTAAATTGAGGGAACGAAGTGTCATTACGTGGGAACGAATTGTTAATTCGAGGGAACGAATTGTTAAATTGAGGGAACGAAGTGTCATTACGTGGGAACGAATTGTTAAATTGAAGGAACGAATTGTCATTTCGTGGGAACGAATTGTTAATTCGAGGGAACGAATTGTTATATCGTGGGAACGAATTGTTAATTCGTGGGAACAAATTGCTATATCGTGTGAACAAATTGTTATATGGTGGGAACGAATTGTTCATTCGAGGGAACGAGTTGTTAAATTGAGGGAACTAATTGTCATTTCGTGGGAACGAATTGTTAATTCGAGGGAACGAATTGTTATATCGTTGGAACGAATTATTAATTCGAGGGAACGAATTGTTATATCGTTGGAACGAATTATTAATTCGAGGGAACGAATTGTTAGAGGAGGGAACGAATTGTTATTTAGTTTTAACGAATTAAAAGAAAATACATGTCCCCTGCGGGGCTCCGCACGAATGTTATTCAACACGGTACAATGAGACGACGCATAGTGTGTTATGGTAAATGCAAGATACGAGAATTTATTATATGTCAGTGAGAAGTCGATACAATCATAGACATGTAGTTACCTCATAAAACATACAGTATTAACTATTTCACCCCTAAACATCTGGCAATTACAGGTCGATGCTCATTTCTGGACTGTTCTATTAATCAGTTAAGGGGTATTGTTTGAGAATGTTATAAATATATAATTACACAAACTGCAGATCCTGATGAGACGGCTCGTTACGAGCCGGCTCATATGGATCTAGCGGGGTTCGCAAACAGTGCAGATCCAGATAAGCCGGCTCGTAACGAGCTGTCGCATCAGGATCTACACTTTTTGCAAATAACTTTCATATTGTTTAGAACGAAAACACCTCCTTTTCATAAATGAACTAATCTGAAAATCGTGTGACGACGATTGAATTGGTAGCGAAATTAGCATATCACAGTCCATTCCAGTTACTTAGGGTGAAATGGTTAAAAATCGCTCATGTCATACCGTGTATTTACTTGGTATATGTTTCAGGAACTACGTCTGATTCGGGAAATAACAGACTGACACTGATCATTGGAATAGGGGTCGGTGTACTGGTGGTCGTTGGTCTTGTATATGTGGCCGTTTATTGCTGCATATGTAGAAGGTGAGCTATACTGGTCATTGTACAGTGTACGTTCATGTTCAATATGCGCTGTACAACCGCGCCATATCATAATTTATTAACCAAGTTCATGCAAGATACTCATTCACACGTATCAATATTTATAAACGTTTTGTTCTCTTTTCTTTATTCCTTAATGAATGCATATGTTGTTACCTTTCATTTGAGCCACTTCCCGTTTTCATAGCGAATGCAGAATTATCTTTCGCATTTGCCCTGAACATTTCGTCAATTTGGGACATCATTTACAGAAAATCTTCTGAGTTATCAAATCACATGGCGCGTCACAAATTCTGATATTTGTGCATAGATATGGCATACATTGTGATTTCACTTTCTTTTGGTTTGCAAACGAGCAATAGTTCCATTTTATGTTACCATGGTTACTGGCTTTTCATGTGTCTTATAGACATTCGTCTGCCTGTATATGCATACTCTTGATAACATCATGATTTGTATTTTATCCCGTCAACACAGTGCGTATGTGCCGTGAAACACGGTGCCGTGAAACATTTTTGATATCCTGTCAATACGACATAATCACTGCGTATGAATAATTGCGGTTGTCATACTAGTCGATTCTCCGATTTTGAGAATGCGGCTGGGGTTATTTTTTGCATTTTAAAGCTATTTGTAAGTATCATCTATCCCGTTTCCTAAGCCTTGCCAGATATTTTTCCCATTCACGGCATTAACCTACTATTCTTTATTTATACCAGCAGCACGAATAGTAAAGAGAATAGAAAACAAATGAGCCCAAATGCGCTGGCGGGAAAGACTTGTGGTACCGAAGGTATGCTGCGTACCCATGACGAAACAGCCAACGCTAGATCAACACCCACCAATCGTACACCCAGTGGGTATACCGTCGTAGACAATCCGGTCCATCAAATACACGCTGTGTATAACCATGATATCAGCAGTACTGATGAGTTACGGGAACTATATGTTAGGCTTGATTCGTGATTCGCTTTGTTTTTATATAAAGAACGTGTTATATGTGAGAAAATGTTTTAACTAGATGAGCTGAATATCGTGACAAAATACGCTCGTCATTTGGCGCTACCGCCAAACAAACTCGGTTGGCTACGCACACTCGTTTGTCTATCGGAATGATAGACAATTCCCCTGTTTTAATTTGACGAAATTATGTCCGAAAATGACGTTGACTGCATGCCTAGTCATACCATGTTTAGTAAAAGGTTTATATCTCCATAGCAAGACACAGCAAGTACTGTCTTGAAAGAATGTCTTGGCCCTGGTATACAACTAAGATGGGATTTACAGAACATGAACAAATCTTTTACTTTATCAGAGGCCACATTTTGACGATTGCAATATTAATCTTAGACCACCAACGGATCCTTTTTCCCTTGACGGCACATTAGAAGTGTACATTACACAACTCAATTCTGGAGATCGGCAGTAGTTTACACCACTCTCGCTCTGCCCAGAAATAGATAAAGGACGTCAGTACCATAACAATGATGTGTTTCCTTCGACCAATAAAATCACGTTCTCGAACACATCCCCTGAATCGCGAGACATTATCATTCACTGCAGCCCGCCTCCGGACATTAACTCTTGGCCATAATTACGTTCAAAATTCGCTTTGTTTTTTACATAGACAATACCGAATGTAATAGATATATGTACGTGAATGTGTATTGTCATAAATTAATACGCTCCTGATTTGGTCCTATCGCTAAACAAACTCGGTTCGCTACGCTCACTCGTTTGTTTTGCGGAAGCACCCAGTCACTCGCGCATTACTTAATTACATGATAATCAGTTCAAATGTTTGAATGAACTGTATGTACTATTACTTGGAGTTTAAAGTAAAATAGTCGTGTACTGCACTGCTCCTGTATGGATCGTCAACGGGAGCAGCGTCCGACTTCAAAGTAAAATAGTCGTGCCCAGCACTGTTCCTTTCTGTATCGTCAATGAGAGCAGCGTCCGACTTCAAAGTAAAATAGTCGTGCACATCACTGTTCTTTTCTGGATCGTCAATGAGAGCAGAGTCCGACTTCAAAGTAAAATAATCGTGCCCTGCACTGCTACTTTCTGGATCGATTGTGAGAGCAGCATCTGAGTGTATAGTAAAGTAATCGTGACCTGCACTAGCTCTACCCTGAACGTCATCGATGCCAGTATTATATTTTACAGTGAAATATTCATTCGTCGCTTGTAACTGTTCCGTCTTGACTGTCAACCATAACAGGACTTTCGCTCCGGTTTGGTTTATCATCCATTTGCCCGAGCTGTGATGTCAATGTCTGATAGAGAGACGGCGTATTCATGTCAACACCTCGCAGATCGGTATATGCAGCGGCCGATGCGAAGTCGCCAGCTGTCTCTAACAGTTCGTAATGTGGTGGCATGCGATCTGCCGTGGCTGCCTCTAAATCAGCCACTTGTACATTCTCATATGGGTCACCGTTCTGCTGTCGTAATTCCGCACCAATGCCTAGATTGTGTGGATGGTCTAACGGTGTAAGATACTCGTTAATATCATCAATATCTCCAAATTCTACGTACTCTGTACCAACATTATCAATTGTATTGTAAACGTCTATGGAAGCTTGGTTTGCATCAATGTCATGTATATTAAACATAGGATTGTGTAGATGATTGACGGTTGAATCTTTGTTATCGGACCCTTCATAAATGTCCGGATCGCCCTTTGATTTCTGTTTAAATCTGAAAACAAAATCATATTAAAACATGTGGCTGTGACTAGAGAAATGGGGTTGATGGAATTTGGTGACCGGGTTGATGGGATTTGGTGACCAGTACATCTCCTGATCAAATAGCACACTCCTATATCCTATCAACCATATGTATAGCTCGTCAGAATGATGATGTTTCCTTGATGGAATGGCGAACGAACAGTATATATCCTGATAAGACTGTGCGGATGCACAGGCTGATCTGGATCTACAGTGGTCGCAAACACCCGTAAGCCCAATATCTTCAGTCATCATAGCCACATATAAGTTGTGTGCTCCGCTCTTTCATAGTTTACAATACCCATGTGACTATACTATGACACCGTCGTATGTCATAATTATGTACATATTCATTTACATGTATTTATATGAATGTTGAGCTATGAAGGAATGTACAAACGGGTTTGTAACCAAAAACTCGAAATAAGATCTGTATTTCTCATAAAATCATTATTTTCACTTTTAAAACCGTCGTGTACGCTCTCTTGTACAGCATAGTACCAACATTGTTGAAGTACAAAATGTATTGAAAGTAACAGAGTGAGAAATGTGTAGCGTGATGAAAGTGTTTGACTGTTGGAACATCCGATGTTGTAGACCAATTAAACCACCGTTGCGACCGCAGTTGTTATAGACGACCGTCGTTGTGACAGCCAGTGTTGTAGACCAATTAAACTACCGTTGCGACCGCAGTTTTATAGACGACCGTCGTTGTGACAGCCACTGTTGTAGACCAATTAAACCACCGTTGCGACCGCAGTTTTATAGACGACTGTCGTTGTGACAGCCATTGTTGTAGACCAATTAAACCACCGTTGCGACCGTAGTTTTATAGACGACCGTCGTTGTGACAGCCACTGTTGTATACCAATTAAATCACCGTTGCGATCGCAGTTGCTATAGACAACCGTCGTTGTGACAGCCACTGTTGTCGACCAATTAAACCACCATAGCGACACCCGTTGCTATAGACAACCACTGATGTGACAGTCGTAGAACCACCGTTGCGTCAGTTGTTGCTATAGACAACCACCGTTGCAACAACTGTTGTTATAGACAATCACCGTTGCAACACCCGTTGTTGAAGACCTATTACTAGCACATTGGAATAGTATATGTGCACTGTACGTACCGACGGCAGATAATGATAGCGACTATGACGACGGCGACGGCAACAAGCGCCAGCGGTACAGAAACTGCGGCTGCCACTGGAAACCCGGCGTCGTCATCTGCGGTGCAAACAGGCAACATACTGTGACATGTATACGGGCTTAACCCTTAGAATGCTGGGAATGAAAATGTTATATATGTTTTGTCTTCTTTCTCAATAATAACATGGGTTGACAGCATTTTAGAATCATTTCCATTGGAACATAGTAACTTAACAATACAATGAACACTTCTGCAAAAACCAGGAACCCACTTTTCCGACGTTTCGGTACAAGGCATTTATCAAGGAATTAGTTTCTACTAAACGCTAAGTGGCATCCATTTTGGATTTCACATGTTTTATGTTTATTCATAATGTCATGAGCATCACTACGTCATAACGTTATAAAAGATGGCGTACTTCATCAATAATACGGAAAACAAAATTAATATTAAAACAAGAGGGTTGCGCAGCTGACAAGCGACATGTTGGAACTCCTGCAGACCCTGATTAGACTGCGCGGGAGCACGTGCTGATCTGGGCCGACACCGCATACCAACCGTGTCATCCACAGCGAAAACCTACATATTATATGTATAGATACAATAGCAAACTCAGTTGAAGCACATGCACAACTGCTGCAGTGGCCAGCGGCTACATTGGTCGCCAGACATACATCGACAGTATTGAGAAATACAGCTACGGTTATAAGTAGCGTTGAAAGGTCAACGGGGGCCGATGGCGTAGGCGGTCAGCGCAGACCCTGGTCACTAAGCACATGATGTATAGTACCTGTTTGCAGTGCGACAGGTTATTACTGACTGAATGGCAAATAATGCAGAACCAGATGAGCCCGCGCATCCGCGCAGTCTGATCAGGCTCTACACTGATCGCACAACCCATATATCCCATCCTCCACAGCTACATACAAGATATTACTGACATAATTGTAAACAGTCAATATGGAGAAATGTGGACTATTTATAAAAAATAAAGAAACGTTCCATTGTGTTTCAATGGGAAACGAAAATACATACGTATATAATAAAATTATAAAAAAACACTTTCAAATCTTGCAATCACAACTCGAAATGATTTACACGATTTTCATTTGCTACGAGTAGCCACATCCGGGTATTTAACATGAATAAACTCAAAAGTATAAAATGCAATTTTGTATAAAATTATCAACTTGTTAACTTCCCATTGGTTTTGAGTGACGTTTTGCTTTCAACCATACGGTTGTGTTGACGCTAAGTCACTGGTTTTGACGTGAAATATTATAAAAAGTAATGCCATGAGCATTGGCGTACACGTTGTTTGGGATCCGGAATACCAATGAAAACTAGGATGTAAAACACTTGGAAATATAATTACATTGGAATTAAAAGGAATACACAACACATTTATATATATATAAACTTATAAAGTCCAACAATACTGACTAAAGGCCTCCCGGCATTCATACAGTATAGTCTCGCCCTGCACAAACTAATATCAGACACGCCATGGGATTTTGTACCTTCGGACAACTTCGTAATTTCATTAAATACGTTTACAAACTTTACAATATTTTTCATAAATTAAGTCAAAAGTTGACAAAATTGTCAGAGTATATATTCCGCATGTACACTGAAAATTTGTCCAACATTTGACGCCATTTACGGAAAGTATTGTAAATTTTGTAAACGTATTTCATGAAATTACGCAGATGTCCGAAGGTACAAAATCCCATGGCTTGTCTCATATGTTGTTTTTTCCTATATAGTACATGTACTCGCAGCCAAATAAATGCGTGTAAACCATGTGGATACATTTCTATAACGGGTCACCTGTGTCTTTGGACGACATTTTCTGAGTACTAGACCCACTGCCGGTCTGAGCCTGAGTTGGGCTGGTACTGATGGGAGTGGGTGACTCTAGATTTGTCACCGTGGGGGTGTACGTCGACGGACTGTGGGGCGTGGTGGTGGTGGTACTATCGCTGTGGTCAACACTTGACGTCACCGTCGCCTCTGTTGTCGATGCATCGGCCGTAGTGGTTACGGTGGTAACTACAGGCCCACACGCCACTGCAAACATAGATCTACAGGGGAACCTCTCTAAACCGGACACCAAGGAAACACATGTGATCTGAATTTTGATGAGTTTCATGGTCATTTATCTCAGATGATAATGTCTGTTCGCAATCGCATAGCACACATCTATGGCTCAGAATGATCAAACGCCTGATTTACAGCGAAACCTCTCTAAGCCGGACACCCTGGGGACCTTCCAGGGTGTCCGGTTTAGAGGGGTTCCACTGTAATATACTATCAGGCAATAAGAATTAAGATGTGTATTGTTCTATTACATATTTACATCCCGCAAAGACAATGTTCTGATATGAGTCTGTGACTGGAGAAATGGACTTTGCAACCAGTGTAGATCCAGATCAGCCTGTGCATCCGCACAGTCTGATCAGGATCTGCACTGTTCGCCATTCCGTCAACGAAACACTCATACTGCGTCTAACATATAATATAGATCGTCATCAGGCTACATGAGTGCGCTATTTGATCAGTAGCTGCACTGGTCACAAATCCCATACGTGCCATTTATACAGTCATAGTCACCGTCGTATCCGCACAGTCTGATCAGGATCTGCACTGTACGTGTAACAAATTGCTTTGCAAGAAGTGTAGATCCAGGTCAGCCTGTGCATCCGCACAGACTGATTAGGATGAGCACTGTTCGCCATTCCATCACTCCAGTCACAGCCACAAATACATACAATATTATCAGGTATTAGATACAGATCTATATTATACCAGGAGGTCGGGTATGGTGGGGGAATTAAACAGTGCATTTTAGACTGTGTCAAATTACGTGTGTGTCATCATCACCCGCGTCGCCGCCCTACCTACCCACAACCCCATACCCTGACGGGGAAAAGTGAAAGTGAATGGGTTTAGCGTCCCAGCAACAGCTAAGGTCATATAGAGACGGGACCACAGTTTAAAAAGTCTCATCCGACAGACCAGTGGGATGGAATACTATGAAAGAATTGTGTTGATGCCCTAGGTGAGGTTTGAACCCACAAGGTCCGGATTGGAAGTCAAGGGTTATAACCCCTAGGCCACAATCCATCCACCAGGAAGGGGAAACATTAACAGGTACAACACATTGGACTAAAGAACGAACATACAATGCAGCATACATGTTAATATCACATGTAAATATAACATATATTAAAACGTTGACAACTGATAATTCCAAGTCAGTGACATTGGCCCTGTGTAGCGGGGTGACACGGGTGACGACACAATGAACGCATCATTGCATCAATGCATATGGGTGATGATGACAATACTAAAGTTTCGTGTAAAATGTGACTGATTAGAAGGAGTGTAAATAGTGAAATGCGATGAAACGTGACCGACCCTTATTCAGGGAAAATACCAGACCACGGTCTGTTCCACGTTTTGCTGCCGACGAACTCTTGGCTATTACATGTACACACATCAAATCTAAAAAATATTTAAATGTAAGTACTTTTTCATCAATAATAAAAAGTCACCCTCACCAATTTGTTTTATTTGATGAAATTTATCAAATAATGATGTTATTGCGAAAAATAAATAGTTACATTATTTACAATCTATCTAGCCAGGTTTCGGAGTCAATTGCCAAATGTTTTTGTTTTTTTTACCCTACTCGTCACTCTGGAGTACCTTTTTGCCCCGTGTTAAATTCCCATAGGAAAATCGTGTTTTCGCAATAAAATCAATATTTGTTGGAATTTCATGAAAAAAAATGGGAAGGGTGACTTTTTTATTATCGATGAAAAAGTACTTACTTTTAAATATTTTTTAGATTTAGTGTGTTTAATAGCCAAAAATTCGTCGGCAGCAAAACGTGAAATAGACAGTAGTGTATTTTCATATGAAATTCATCAGGTAAGGCTAGGAAACGCGTAGGAATTCCGAGGCTCGGAATAAATGCCAAATTATGCCAAGCCAAATTATCTCCCCTGCCTATCACAGTTTCTGACAGCATGTACTTGTTTATAACGCATGTTTTTGGGAATGTGATCAACTAAATGGTGCGACTGATTTACATATGGCATGTATTGTACATGAAGCGAAGAAATACATATTAAACACCATCTGAGTCACAGTCACTTTAATGTGTCCATGGCACGTGAGTGTAGGTCCTGACACTTGTTTCTTTTTCTTAGGTTAGCCATGACCAACATATATGCATATGTATGCTAACTACAGTATTGCTGTCGGGTCAAATGAATGGCGAAGAATAAAATATCCTGACTATGCGAATGCATGAAGAGATATAGGAATATGTTAGTTGCAAATTTTTCTTAACCATTTCAGCACTACAGCCCTCTATAGCGGTGTTTCCAAACAGTCTAGATCTAGATGAGCCGTCTCATGGTGAGCCGTCTCATCAGATTCTGCAATTTTTGCAAGTACTCTTCATATTTATTAGGAAAGAAGTAAACATATCCCCTTTTCATAAATGGATTAGTCTCATTACAAAATGATTGGATTGGTCGAAAATCTAACATAATTAACATAATTATCAAAACTCCATTCAAGTTATTTAGGGCTGAAAAGGTCAAGCCTGCAGTGTTAGTAATTATTTGTTTAAGATTTTTAAACAATACATCTTTAATAAATAATGAAACAAAATTAAGATGGAACCTACCATAGCATATATTTAGGGGCGAACGGGTTAAACGTGTGTCTCAGTGTCTCGTCGCTACAAACGAAGGAATTGCTTACCATGTACCTCTCCATCGTTCGTTATTGGATGTATGATTATCCATGGTGTATCCTGATTTCTTTGAATGTTGCGTAGCTCTATTGTGTGGGTGTTCACGGCCCACAATTCTATTTGGTCTTCGATTGTTTTGTTACTACAGCCATACGTCTGACCATTCACTGTAAGAATGGCACATTGTGGAATTGCTCTGATGTCAGTTTCCAGTTGTACAATGGTTATCGTTTGTGGTTTGTTGCTTTCTGCTGTACACTGACAGTGTTGGCTAAAGGCATCTGACTGGGTGTTGCTGGACGCCATCAGATGATAATGCGTATTCATTTCCAGTTTTGTACGATTGTCTTCACACATATAAATATTCCCTGAAATATTAAAACAACGATATTATTCAAATCACCTCCGATCCAAACATGTCTACAAATAGTTCGAATTATCTTATTACATGTAGTTTAATAGTCTCCAGAATTGATATTTCCACACCAATTGTTGATGAACTTTCAAGTACTGTATCAATAACATGTTGATAACACATTATTACATGTAGTTTAATAGTCTCCAGAATTGATATTTCCACACCAATTGTTGATGAACTTTCAAGTACTGTATCAATAACATGTTGACAACACATTATGTAATACGTACATATGTGTCTGCCAATGAATATGCACTAAAATGTCAAAGAACATGTGGCTGTTTACTTATACTTACCAAAGTAAAGGCAGCTGTAGTTCATCGTCACAAACAATGATATTTTAGGTTCGGTTGTGAATTCGTTTACTATTGGCAGAAAACTGCATCTTGATACCCACGAACACGAGACATACGTATATTCAGTGAGTATCCTTATATCTCGTTCGTCGAGGGTCTCGTAGGTATTGCCGTCTCCACAGCATCCACGTTGTGTGTTGTATTCAACGGCACATACAGCTTCTGTAATTTTCATGATGTCTAATGACTTGATTATGCTAGTCCCTGAAGCGTTGCATGCTATTTTGGATACCTGGATCTCTGTGCTGCACTTGTAGTAGTAACAGGTGACAAAGTTACTACATTCGCATTTGTCCAACATAAATATTACTGAAACAAACAGAACACGTTATTGTAAATAGTATAGTATTGAAAACAAACATAATTTATGATGTACCGAGCTCTGCATTGGATTAGATGCGCATATCCTTTTTATAACTTATTCAATATTACATTTACTGTAACGACGTTACAGGGCGTTGCCGAATGAAGTAATAGTAACGACGCAACGTATGCGAGTTCGCGTTCCTTTCAACGGATTTCACGGTATGTATGTACACCATGTATAATAAAGCGTTTCCTGGTAAATACAATACCACACTAGACTAGTCGTTTGATATCAAGTTTAACAGGTGGGCTTGGGCTCGGAAAAGCGTAAACGCGTACTTTTTTCCTAGCCTTGCCTGATAAACTTTATGTCAACAGAAACTAGCCTGTTTTCTATATCGGATAACTGTGATTAATTAAAACCAATCTCAACCATTTATTAACGCGCTACCGGCTCACCAACCGATCATATCAGCCGAGCCGAGGATTGAACCTTCGACCTCCCAGTTGCGAGGCAGATACCTTATCCATTAGTTGCGAGCAGTAACGGGACGGTATGGGAGTAGATTGCAAGTTAGAGTTACTGTTCGCAACTACCTATCCACTAGGCCACGCCAACTGGTAGAGTAGATACGTATATTGTGGACCAGATCCAACATAATTTCCACATTGGAGAAGACATTTGAAATTGTAAGTGGAAGACGAACCGACAGGAAAAGCAATAGCAGTAACCCTTGAACTTCGGGTAATAAAATAAAATAAACGTACTCACCCAAAACAACACTAATCGCGGAATACATGTTGTGGTCTCACATTTGTCTTCTTTCACTTATACTGATATCAAAGTGTAATCACTCTGCACTTGGGTCGACTAATATAAGAATAACATATTAATAAATCTTAATATAAGTAATATATCTCAGTCTATTCTGAGGCGCTACATTTCATATTTCTCCACCATGTTATACGTGTAGTTATCCTATTGTTATTCTTAGTGGACAAATAGGGAAACAATCGTGACTGTCCTGACAAAGGACAAGGACGTTAACTAAAGTGGATATATATTATTTATGCGAGAGTGATATAGTGACTAGAGAAATGGGGCCTTTGGGGATTGTGACCAGTGTAGCTCCGGATCAAATAACACACTTCTGTAACCTGGTAGCGATCTATGTCGCTTGTTAGAAGCATGACGGATGTTTCATTGATGGAATAGCGAATAGTGCAGATCCTGATCAGACTGTGCGGATGCACAGGCTGATCTGGATCTACACTGGTCGCAAAGCCCACAAGCCCAATTTCTCCAGTCACAACCACATAGAATTACGTTTTGTGATTGTCATTCTACAGTACAATGTGATACCTGAACTCCATATACTGGGTATAAAGCTATACTAGGTCAGAGCCCAACCATGCGGTAATTCTACCTTCCCGCATACCAGGTAAGATAGGGAGAGATGTTTAAGTCTATTATTTAGATAATTATGACATTTATCGGCAACATATACCTCCAATTATCGACGTTTTTCAGACCGCAATGTTAGGTTTGTTCCGTGGTGTTAAAAGTTATCTAACGAACAGAACAACAACGTACCTCGATTTTTATTCGAAACGGGCATATCTTATATATGTTTTTATTAACAATAATGGCGTAAGGATAATTTTCTTTTATTATTTTGCTATTGATATCATATAAAAATGTTTGTCTGTTGACGTGTGTTTTTTATGTTCCTTTATTTTCACATAATACTTTCTTTGACACAGTTTACAGATAACTGTCCACGTTAACTGCTATCGACCACCATTTACAGGTGAAAACTCTGTGTAAGCTACATTTTTTTACAAATAATCGGCATCATATTTATATACCTATGTAGCCTGGGCCCGGTTTCCCGCACAACTATATGTTTCAGATCTGGTTAAATCGTAGCGAATATTCAGTCTATTGCTCAATTCTTTCTTTCTAATACAATGTTTAAAATTAAAAATTAGCGCAACCTTTACCGATTTTAAGAAAGAAATATCTCCTGCAAAAAAAACAACAAAGCCATGGATGTTACGACTAGTATAGCCACAGATCAGTCTCATATGTGCATATGCGCCGTCTGATCAGAACATACGATGTTCGCCATTCAGTCACTGGGGGATCCTTTCTCGATCACCGACAGGATATGGGTCGCCGATCGTACATTTATTGCAGATATTGTAAGGTCCGGTTTTTTTCAGAATGTGATCAAAGTACAGCTGTAAGCGGGACGATGTCGCGAACATTCGACGTTTCTGTTGTCTGAATATGAAAAGCTTCAATCTGAATGCACGCTAACATGTGTGTATAAGAAATACGGTGGGATGATATTTCAAGGCAACATGTTTGGGACATGTGACACGTACAACTACAATAATATCATATATCTCTCTTGAAATAAATACTGTTTATACCAACTACAATAATACAAAAAGTCAAGAACTAGATACAGTAACTGTGGGATGATATTTCAAGGATTGTCAAGTCGTGACACAAATACAATAAAACTGTGCGCACTAGCAATTCATATGGTTCTTATAGTACTGTTCGACGATTATTAAGGATCTCTTGACTTGGGGGTATTGTTATTATTGTATCTCTCCTCCTCCCTCACCTCTCATTTCTTCGTACTTTGGGACCCTCGTATTTTCAGTTGAGTCTTCAAAAGACAGCTGCTACCGTAACACTCCCAAAACAAACACAAGTGGGTGGTAGGACAAACTGATCACAAGCTGAGGTAACAACTGTCTCAAATATGTTACCACTGCCAGTTTGGCCAGACTTCCACGCGCTACCCTTGAAGGTGGTCTCCTATTAGGCGAGTGAGAGACTGCGATGCGGTAGAAATAACACGTAAACGATGCAGGCTTTTGCTCTCACGCTATTCTAGTGATTGTGATTGTGTATATAGTGTGTAACACATGACAGGAAGGGTGCCTGTCATCAGACATGAACACTGACTTTCAGAGCAAACATATTTTTATACCCACTTGTTTTTAAAAACTAAATGGGTATATTGTTTTCGTCACGGGTGCCCGTCCGTCTGTCCGTCCGTCACGTTTCGTGTAAGAAGTAAAACTGTTTAACCGTAGGTAGGGTCTTGAAACTTGGTGTGTGCCTTCCTTATGGTGTGTAGATGCGCAGTCAATTTTGATTTTTTATTCGACCCCCGGTCATGAATTATCTCCCCCTTTTCAACTTCGCATTTGGGAAACGTGGGTATATTGCGATGGCGCGCCATCGACTGTGCTCTAGTTGTAATGTAATTTAATGTTGAACGTATTGTTCTCCCCGTATACGTATGTATTTCCATTTGTATATGTTGAACTAAACGGTCTTATAGACATAATCAAACAATTAGTTAATGAATATACTTCCGTGGTTTTCTACAATTATAAATTGTTAAAACGCTCAATAATCACGACCAAGCTCATCCGTCTTTACATTCATTATTCAATGCCAAACATGCTTCTAGTTCGATTATGTCAACTTGCAAACTGTTGTAAATGTTGGCGTATACTCTGTCTGTAACGGTATGTACTGTAACGTCATTTACGTAGCATGACGTCGCTTTTACGTGACGTCTCTTTTGCTCAAACGACCTGCATAGTTGTGTTGTATAATTTTAATATCTTAATGAATATTGCAGATATCATGATCAACTAAAAAGCGTTAAATTCATCCTACAAATACCATTGTCATAGTAACAAAATGTCATATTGACCAACAATTACCCAACGACAGGTTTTCTCGCGACGCGGCTCATATGTCGATAAATATATATTCAGGTGTAAGCAAACGGTGTAGATCATGAGCTGGTTCATCAGGATCTGCACCATATGCCGATGGTCTCTATTTCTTCTCGTTTTTACAAAATTAAACCTTTCCAAACTAATTGAATAGTCAACTTGTATTGAGAAATGGTCCATTTCAGTTACTTTGTGATGAATGGCATACTAAGCAGCACAGCAAGTTGTTGAAGCAAAGTTTGCAATATTTACGATTTTTTAGCGAACATTTAACTTCATTTAAGCTAGTATCTCACTGGGCTGCGACTGTTGGCGACAAATTGCGAACGGCATTCGCGAGGGAGTTTCCAAAATGTCTCGAAACGTATGCAATTTTGTTGCGCAAATGTCGCGCGAGTATCGCGTGACATTCGCGCGTTGTGTATGCGAACTCTCGGCGAATTTTGGCCCAATTTGCATACATGTCGCGCAACGTTCGCGCAACAAAATTGAATTTTTTTTGCACTTGCGTCTGTCGCGTGAGTGTCGCGTGACATTCGCGTGAATGTCGGACGACAGTCGCGCGACAGTCGCGCGACAGTTATGCGTGACAATTGAGAAATCGCAATTTATTCGCAATTTATTCGTTTTTTCGTTTTTTCGCGCTCCCATGGGTCCCAGGGAAGTTCGCGCCTGTCTCGCGCCCGGAATGTCCGATTCTCATTTTTGTCTCCAATCAATCACAATTGAATTTCATAGGTCGCCAACCCCTCACAAAGTTGTCTCACATTTCTCGTACTTTCAAACTAAATTGAGAAGTGTTCGAGACGGGTTCGAGACACCCGCAACGACTCTGTGACTATTTTGAGAGAAAATTTGTCGCGCGAATTTTTTGAACTTGTTCAAAATTCCAGCGACACGAGAGCGAGGCCCTGCGACTCACGCGAGGTAATTGAGAATCCCTGCGTACGTTTCGAGACATTTTGGAAACTTCCTCGCGAATGCCGTTCGCAATTTATCGCCAACAGTCGCAACCCAGTGAGATACTAGCTTAAGTGCCGTGAATGGGAAAACATATCTGGCAAGGCTTAGGAAACGGGATGGGCGAGGCTCTGCCGAGCACATTTCGTTTCCGTGCCTCGCCAGATATTTTTCCCATTCACAGCACTAACCTACTATTCTATTTATCCTGTCAACACCTACAAATGGCTTTAAAATGCAAAGGAAAAATAACCCCAGTCACCGCACATATTCATACGCAGTAATTAGGTCGTATTGACAAGATATCAAAAATGTTTCACGGCATCATGTTTCACGGGACATACGCACTGTGTTGACGGAATAAAACAACAATACTGAACTCTGGGCACCGTGTTAATGGAGATATTCTTCATTTATCGAAATAACCGAAGTAATGTGCTTATTAGGCGAATTAAATTATGCCACATATACGAACAGTATCATAACATTCAGCGGTTTTTGAATCCATATTACCCAAATATAATATTTCCGGCATGAACTATTACATTTCATATCATTTCTAGGTTCACTAAAGAACATATAACAGGCGCCCGTTTCAATAAACTTCGTACGAGTAAAATGTTCGTAAGTGAAAAATTATGAGTGTAAATTGCATATTAATAATGGTTTCTTGTAAACAATTATTGGATTTACATTTATTGAGCATATGCTGCATATGTATCCTCTACTCAGTAAATATAAATCCACCAATTGGAATTTCCAGACGATCCTAAATTTGCATTTATGAACATTTTAGTCGTACGAGGTTTAGTGAAACGACCCCCAGTTCACTAATGAACATTTAGGACGGAAATGAAGATTAATTAACATTTTATGGCAGCCATCCTGTAATTTGCCATCATTTTGCTTTATTATTTATATTATTTCTGAAATCAGAAAGAAAAATAGAAAATTCACCATAATATCTTTATACGTTAGTAAAGTTTGAATGAAATAACCATACGTGTATTCGCCTGGGTCTTCATAAATAGCGACACCCATTACTTATATCTTAGCGATATATTTTACATTAAATTCATTATAGACAATAGGTATTAATTAACATAAAAAAGATAACTGATAAACTACACTTTTTATGTTGTCCGCCATGTTGTTTTATTGTTATCAATATTGCTTGGATGAATTAATTACTGAAGAATAGCGTAGCATTCCCTTGTGCAGTTTGCGTGTGTGTGGCTATTGAAAGGTACAACTGAAATCAATAGGAGTGACCAGTATACCTTCATTTGTGTCTGTGACTGGAGAAATGGGGCGTATGGGTTTTGCGACCAGTGAAGATCCATATCAGCCTGTGCATCCGCGTCAAATGCGTGACCTGAACAAAATAATATTTTGGACAGATTATAAAGTACAGAGAATAAATAGTACTGTCCGTTAACATTTTAATGAAATACGGTTAGCGCCCCTGATATCAGTGTGGACATTTATGTCCTATATAAAATGTATAATAATGTCAATCAATACGTGGGGTAATGGTAAATGAATGCTTATATTGCCAGAAAATGTCTCAGATGATCTCTCTGATATAAAGAACATTGTGTGCCTACTGAGTGGGCATGTACCTGTTTTTATTTTAACACCGCATGCAGCGGTCGAGTCTAGCCTCACCCCACCATACTTATCATGATGGCATATAATGGTAATTTATAAAGTATGTCTAAAGTATGTCTATCATGTACAAGTAAACTCGCATAACAGTAAATAATCGTGTACTCATCTATTATTTTCTCAGGTTCAACCACCACAGCATCAGGTATAGAGAATACGACTAGACCATCAACACGTACAGAGTGAACACTACTGTCAACAAACACAGAGCAAGGACTAGTGCCAACAAGTACAGTGCCAGGACTATTGTCTACAAGTACCCAGCCGGGTATAGCTAACACATGATGGGCAATGTCGTCCTGTAACCAATTACTATGTGTTATTATAATAGAGCACGAGATAAGCAATTAACTAGGCAATTAAAAATACAGAACCGAATTTGAATTGGCAGCACTAGGAATTCCTGGGCGAGCATCAGGGGCCCGTTTCAATAAACTTTCACTAAACAGTGTACGACTAAAATGTTCGTAAGCGCAAAATTATGATAGTCTGTAAATTTCACATTAACAGTATTAACAGTATTTTCTTGTAAACAATTATTGGATTTACATTTATTGAGCATAGGCTGCATATGCATTAATTGAAATTTCCAGACTAACCTAAATTTGCACTTACGAACATTATAGTCGTACGAAGTTTAGTGAAACGGCCCCCTTATTCCTACGCATTCCTATTTGATATATAGAGGATATTCATATTTTTTCACACCACGAGATGAACATATTTGTCATATTCATTGCAAAAATATGAATATTCTATTTATTATATACCGCTCCATGGAAATTAGCTGTCTTTTAGACTGTATACGGTAATGAATGTGTATTTGTAGCCTATTTGCGCTGTTTTCTTTCTAAATACAGAATATGAATATAGATAGCGGAAGTAGTCGTATTTTCAGAGGAAGTTGTTTATTTCATCGATGAGAAAATATGACTTTTATTTACATCGTATAACTATGTATTTCATGGGTAGGTATATAATAAAAAATATATTCACCTGGTATTCGCAAGTTGGCTTCGAATTGCTACATATACTACACATGAACGCCCATGTGCTCACAAATGCAAATAACTGTTTAACAGGTGCGAGTTAGCTTTGAACTATTTCACAACGTCTGGGTGTTTCACCCACTATGGCACCACGCCATGTCCGATTCACAGCATTGTTGCAGGGGCATCGGAACACCGGATCAATAATGTTAACAGATATATGTTTTATTGAATTTAGAATTCACATATATATATATAAAAAACGGCCAGGAATGCATTTATTTTTATTAATATTATAAACATGAACTATGCATTTGTTCTTTCACTGAATACTTCGATTTGTATAACAAAAGTCTACGTATTTCGTGAATAACCCTCGTGCAATGTATCCATTATTGCACTATACTGCCTGTTCACGAAACCTGCCCAAATTTTATTGCGAACAAATAATTTCACCATCATTAAATCCCAATAGACATCTTCACAGTGTTAATATAAATCCAATAGACATATTCACTGAGTGACTGTAAATGTCTATGGGAATTTAACATGGGTATTTTTTTCTAATTTCAGAAATAGTGGACCGATTTTTAAAATGTAACTTTTCTTTTCTTATTTGGATGCTATCAGAGTCAATCTTTCGTTTTTTGACATTAATTTTTTGATATATATAATATATATTAAGACATCATACATGCTTTACAGAATGAGAAAATTAAACATAATTACATTAAGGCATCAGAAATATTTTATAGAGCAACTGCTATTATCCGTTTGATCGGGGTACAATTCTGTTCCTTTATTAAATATTTATAACACGTAATATTTGTAAGTCATTGTCGACCCTGGTAAGCTGACCGGTGCTCGAAATTAACCGACACGATACGCCACTTCGATATGCCACGGAGCCCAGCAGGGGACATGGATTTGTTTTTAATCGTTCCCACGAAATAACAATTCGTTCCCTCAATTTAACAATTCGAACCCTCTAATTAACAAGTCGTTTCAACGAAATAATAATTCGCTCCCTCAAATGAACAATTCGTTCCCACCAAATAATAACAATTCGTTCCCACGATATAACAATTCGTTCCCACGATTAACAATTCGCCCCGTGTGAACGAATTGTTATTTCGTGGGACTGACTTGTTAAATTGAGGGAACGAATTGTTAATTCGTAGGAACGAATTGTTAAGTCGTGGGAATGAATTGTTAAATTGAGGGAACGAATTGTTATTTCGTGGGAACAAATTCATAAAAAAAAAAATTCGTTCCCTCAATTTAACAATTCGTTCCCACAATATAAGTATTCGTTCCCACGAATTAACAATTCGCTCCCTCGAATTAAAAATTCGTTCCCACGAAATAACAATTCGTTCCATCGAATTAACAATTGTTATTTCGTGGGAATGAATTGTTAAATTGAGGAAACGAATTGTTATTTCGTGGGAACGAATTCATAAAAGAAAAGAATTCTGCGTCCCCTGCGGGGCTCCGTACTATTATGTATTTCGCTTAGCATAGATTTATTATCTAAAGTTACAAACTCTTCAACGGCTGAGATAAAAATGAGATATATATTCACTTCCGGTAAGTAAATCTGGCAGCAGTGACGTATATGTGTCTTATATAATTTGTTACCAGTGTAGGTCCAGATGATATAGCACACTACAGGGGCGGATCCAGCATTTGGGGAACGGGTGGGGGTGTTATTTTCGAGCTGCACGGAGTGAAGCGAGTATGCTAGTGGGTCCGGGGGCATGCCCCCCACGACAACATTTGAAATTTTGAAATCTAGATGTCCAGAAATGCATTTTACTGTGTTTTACGGCATTTAAATTCAGACTCCAACTGGTGGTAAACTGCGATCTATGTAAACTGAACGGGGGAGGGGTTTGCTAGCCCGGACCCCGCCCCCCCCCCCCCAGATCCACCCCTGTAGTACTGAAACCTGATGACGATATGTATGCCTGCTAGGAGCATAACGCGTGATTTGTTGATGGAATGGCGAACAGTGCAGATTCTGGT
Organism: Conchocele bisecta; assembly: GCA_029237695.1. NCBI lineage: Eukaryota > Metazoa > Mollusca > Bivalvia > Lucinida > Thyasiridae > Conchocele > Conchocele bisecta. The sequence continues at coordinate 149,446,339 of CM055265.1, read as the reverse complement.
CAGACTGTGCGGATACACAGGCTGATGTGGACATACACTGGTCGCAAAACCCATAAGCACCATTTCTCCAGTCACAGCCACATAGGTCCATGATCAGTGATACCAATTTCCTATAAATGTCGGCAGCGTTTTATTGGTTTTCGCAAAACGGGTTGATTACTTCATTTCCATTTTATTCTCAAAATATGAAATAGTATGAAAACGACACCAAGCATATGTTTATTAACATATTTTCTTAATTTGTCCATAAAAAGTATAAATGTGTGATATATTTCCGTGGCCAACCTATTCAAACATTCAATTTTCATGAGTCTGATTCAAATAATACATCGATATCGCTATACTTTTTTTTTAGAACGGATGCATATACACATACATCTAACAGAATCTGACGGCTAGTGAATACACAAACCAAAATATTCCAGTCTGACCAGGGTCTACATTGTTCATTAGTGTGTCAGTGAATCATATGTTAACCCAGCATTAGTGTTACATCCAGATATATTTGTACATAGACGGGTCAGAAAACATGTTGCCGGCTTTATCCCATTACGTCATAAAATTAATATCAAGCATTGGCGTTTCCATTTTACGTTTTGAAATGCTCCATTAATGCGAAATAGAATTGAAATATAGAATTGAACAACGCAAATTCCGCAGACCCTGGTGGGACCGTTCCTTAGAGGCCGGCTCATCTGGGTCTACAGCGTTTGCACATGTTGGCTTTATGGTCTGTAGTGTTGAGACAGTTACTTTATTAGACTCTGGTCCATATACAGTTTTATTGGCACTGTCTCACTCATTCAGACTTCTATTTTCAGAAGCGGCGGTAACACTGAAGCAAAACAGTTAACCTAAACCTAAATGTTATTGAGAAGAACGAAGACCGCATCGAGAGTGTAAGCAATGTAGACGAAGACAGTCAGTGCTCTTATGACGAAATACCCTGCAAAACGAATCTCCGACAACCGCACTAGCATAGAGAGTTTATATGCCGCAGTTGACGCCGTCCTAAGCGAAACTAGTGGAGTATCTAACGTGAGCAGGTATATGGATTCATCAGGTAACGAGCTTTTCATTGGACGAATACTTATTGACTGATAACACAGTATTATGCATTGAATAGATACACATGTCCGGGTTACAACAAATTCAAACCTAACGTTTCACTGGCTGAACGGCGTCACATGACATTACCGAATGACTTCAGGGTAACGACACAACGTAAACGAGTTCTTTTAACCCTTAGACCGCTACACACAACAATTGCCGTCTGCTGTTGCTTTTATATCTTGCTTTATTTCTCAATAAAAACATGATGTGACAGCACTTCAGAATCATTTCCAAATGGAAATGATTCTATCTAAAGTGATGTCAAAGCATGTTGTTAATTATTCTAAATTGTTGTCAAAGCATGTTTTTGATGATAGAAGTGAAAAATATAAAATAGGAGACGACAAAAAAATAAACGAATCACAATTGCTCAATGTGTGGCATAAAATGTCAGCTGATAAACAGAATAGCATGCTAGTGTTTACTACGATCTAGTATAGAGGCTCGGAATTCCTGAGCGTTTCCTAGCCTTGCCCGATAGACTTACTATTAACATATATTAGCCAGGGCCCGGTTGTTCAAAACATCAGTTAGCTTAATGGACTGTTAAATCCTTAAGTAGTATATAGGGAGTCAAAATGATACCACCTAACGGTGGTATCATTTCTCCACCCTATATACTACTCCACCACCCCCCGAAAAACTCCAAAATTGTTTAACGAGGAAATTGTCACCCGACAGCAAAAACGTGACAATTGGTGTCATAAATACATAAGTTGAAAGAGGTCCAATTGAACAGATAAAACTATACTAATAAAAAGGATTTATTTTCGTCTCGTTGTCATATTGGTGTCATAAATACCTCATGTTCATTTAACGTCCAATTGAACAGATAAAACTATACTAATAAAAAGGATTTATTTTCATCCCGTTGTCATAAATACCTCATATTTATTTTTCAACACGGCATTTTCCTCCTCCACTATAGCTAATTTATTTCTACGATATTGAAAAATTATTAATAATTTGTAAAAAAAAATAAAAAAAAAAATAGCAAAAGCCTCCACTCGTGCACACACCCCCAGCGACTGGGCAGATTTCTTAGCCGGCACCCAGCCACTGGGGTGTTGGGACCTTGGGTTTCTTAAAACCCACGCATCTGTTGGCTCACAGTCTCATTTTACGGGTCGCCTTTAACCCCATTACCAATTCCTCAATTCAAAGAAACCGACGAAGTAAGGGTTTTCGTCCAATAACACAAACTGGTCACCAACACAAAAAAACGTGACAATTGGTGTCATAAATACATCATGTTTTTTCCAATTGAACAGATAAATTTAATAGGTTATAACAGAAATACTATAACAAAATGGATAATATAATACGCAAACATATGGAATCTTATAACGCTGTTAAAGAATATTACGGTGTTTCTACAACATTAAAACACTTTAAAATGAGAATAATATGCAATATAGAATACATGAAATACCAACGTAATTTATTACGCTCCGATAAAAACGTTGCATTTACAATATTATACCGGCAGTTGTGTCGCTGGTACAAGGATCAAATTCGCGAAATGAAGCGACTAAATAGGATCGGAGAAACACTACCGAAAAATGATATTATTATAAAACCGTTTAAAATCAACGATTCGTTTACGGTTCGATATTGCTTTTAACGAAGAAATTATTAGAAGAAATCATTAATGCAATTTCAATGCGTCCGCGTGCGATAGTTTATTTTCCAACACGGCATTTTCCTCCTCCACTATAGCTAATTTATTTCGCAGATCAGCAACTAATTCTACCAGCTCCAGTCTACCACGTTCCCCCATAGCCACAGGGCAGCGTAGTTGCTTATGTCTACAAAGAGTTTGGGCACTAACGAACTTACAGGGGCATCTGGGGCATTGAAATTGTGGGGCGACACAAGGAAACTTTCTACGTCTCGATATATGCCTTCGTAGATAGCCTTTACAAGCAAAAGTCTTACAACAAGTAGCACACTCCATTTTTTTTTGTATATATATGTATATGTTTATGTTTAATTGGACATGAAAAAACATCATGTATAAATTGTTCATGTCCAATTGAACAGATAAATCTCATAGGTTATATTACAGAAAATATGATAACGCCAGAAATAGAAAGTTTGAGAAGAGAAGCCGAATCTCTAGGGATTACTTATAGTAAACGGTTGAGAGTTAGGGGGTTGAAAAATCTTATAAACTCCACAAAGAATGAGGCGTTTATGAAGCGGTTTACCCACGCCCACAAACGAGGAGCCTTTAAAGACCTGTCACTAGCGGAGGAAGTTGGTAACAGAATTAAAAAAGAAAGTATTGCGGGGTTAAGGGCCAGTGTAATCAAACCTTCAAGCACATCCCAAATTAGACGCACAGGCAACCTAAATAATAAGAAAAAATCTATCGTTCGCGCGATAGTGGAAAAAGGTGAAGAAATATTGGGGGCTCACGATGAAACGTTGGAAAAGGTAGAAAAGGGAAGACGGGTAATTATATTATCCTTTCGTAAAAACATGACATCAACGAGTCTGAACGCATGTCCGATAAACTCGCTCAGTATCTAACAACAAATTTTTATTTGAGATATTCATATTCTTACAAGCTAGAACATATGGAGGAAACTAAAAATGGAAAACCTAAAACTATAATATTTCACAAAAATCTCGGTGGTAGCGAACCACTATCATCAATGAAAACCGTTAAAAAATGGTTGTCAGATAAGGAGGAAACACGAATAATGTCCGATAAAATAGACAGACCGAATACAAAGTGGAAGTTTGTAAGATGGGTAGAGGTTTTTGTAAAGTTAATACAGGGTAGTAGGGTAATAGATTTGGGACTACAATCCAAAGAAGCGGCGGGAGGAGAACTTCCAGAATGGTTGAGGAATAGAAAAGGTATGTATTCTTTAGATAAGTATAATGACGACCTTTGTCTGTTCAGGTGTCTAGCTATGCACCTTGATAAAAAGATCAGACCTGACAGATGTACAGAAAAAGCGAAAGAACTTAGTGAGCAATATTTCGGTAGTAATGTGGTTTCACCAATTCCTTTTTCCGATCTGAAAAAGGTTGAAGAGTTTTTTAAAATTGGTATAGAAGTATATCAACCCACCAAATGTGACGTATGGTGGTTGGAAAAGGTACCAGCGCACTATGATGCAATAGGTAATAAACCAATGACAATAGGACTGTTTAATAATCACGCATTTCTGATAAAAAACCTTAAAAACCTATCTAAAATTTACGCCTGCGATAATTGCAAGCAGAAATTCACGAAAGCGAGTAATATGAAGAGACACGGACCAACATGTATGATAGGTGAGACAAAAGTAATATGTGATGGTAATTATTTAGAGCGCCCGCGTTCGTCGTTCGAGAAAGCGTTCTACCCAAAAGGTTCTAACAGTTATGGTGCGATCGATTGGATGCACTCTGTGGAAAAGCGGGAGGGAATTCACATTCACCACGAACAGTGCGGACACGGAGGTGAATGGATACTGTCCAGAAACCAATATCGTATATCAATATCACGGCTGTTACTGGCACGGGTGCGAGATTCATGCAAAGCATAAAAAAGAAGAACGCGCATCCACAATGAGAAGAGATAAAGTTATTAGAAAAAGCAAAGAATTCAACCTAGTAGTTATGTGGGAATGCGAATTTCGAAGAACGGGTAAAGATATAAAGATCGGTTGCGACACTACTCTTTATCCATATCAGATAGTATACGATTTTGAGGCGTATCTCCAGCCAGAAGTTGAAACTACCGGTAATAGTTTAGAGTACGAAGCTGAGCACGTTCCGGTAAGCGTTAGTATAGGAGATAATTTCTCAGGAACGGTAACTCATATTTGTGATAAAGATCCCGCAAAGCTTATAGAAAAATTCGCAGAAGATTTGAAAGTCAGGGGAAAAGCTATAAGAGAAGAAGTATGGTCAAGATACGAATTTAATACGGAATATTTACGCGAAAAACAAATCGCCCAGATCGAACAGTGGATAGATCAAGTACCTGTTATAGGTTTTAACAGCAGTAAGTACGATATAAACTTAATAAAGAAATATTTAGTAGGTGAACTGTCATCAACAACGAAGAAAGTAATGGTTGGAAAAAGGGAGAGCGCGACAATATTTCTATTTACTCCGGAGTTTAGATTTCTTGATGTAATACTTTACCTAGGACCCGGTGTAAGTTACGATAGTTGGATAAAAGCCTACGACTGCAAAGGACAGAAATCTTTCTTTCCTTACGAGTGGTTGGATTCTACGGACAAGCTGGATTACCCGGGACTACCGGATATAGAGATTTGGTATTCCAAACTATCTGGGAAAATGTTACTAGACGAAACAGAATTAAGTAAATGTCGTAGAATTTTCGAAGAAAATAATATGAAAACTTTCAGAGATTGGTTGAAATACTATAACGATTTAGATGTAGCACCGTTCCTAGAAACTGTGGGAAAAATGTGTGAATTTTATAAACACAGGGGTGTAGATATTTTCAAAGACGCGGTAACACTACCGGGTGTGGCTATACAATATTTATTGAGAGGAACCATTAAAGAACAAAAATCTTCAAAGACGATTATACCGGAGGATGCTCTATGCGCACCGAAAGAAGAAACATACAAAATGATGAAAGACGCTCTAGTTGGTGGTCCATCGATAGTATTTACGCGATATGCGGAAGCCGGTGTTTCAAATATTAGAGTGGGTTCCAAACCTTGCGAGGCTGTTTTGGGGTACGATGCAAACGCGTTATATTTATCTACGTTAAATAAAGAGATGCCGTGTGGGAAAGAAACTATACATCACATAAATAACCCACATACTCCTAAACTTATTAAAAGTTTAGTAAAAGAGTTTTATCCGGAGACTAGTTTGGGTTTGCGGAGGTGGATATAGAAGTTCCACGCAACTTAAAAGATAAGTTTTCCGAAATGTTCTCCACTTTTTATAAACAGAGAAGCAGAGGTTGATGAAGTTCCCGCGCACATGTTAAAATATTTAAATGATACTGGCCGAACTAGAGGAAACGGAAGAAAATTGGTGGGATCTATGTCGGCCACTAAAGTATTGCTGTACGCGCCACTGTTGAAATGGTATTTAAAACACGGCCTAGAAATAACGGGAGTTTATCGTGTTATAGATTATATTAGTGGTAAACCCTTCGAATGGTTCGCTAAAGAAGTTACAGCCGCAAGACGAACGGGGGATGTAGAATCGAATAAGAAACCGGTGGCCGACATAATGAAATTATTTGGAAACTCGTGTTGTGGAAAAATGATAGAGGCAACGGAGAGACATTTAAAAACGACATATACGCGAGACGAAACCTGTGTTAACAAAGCATTAAGATCCGCGTATTTTGATGATTTGGAAGAGATGGGAGATGCATACGAAATATCTTCAAGACAACCCCGGTGCTCAGTAAAGAGACCATTCCACTGCGGAATAGCGGTTTATCAACTAGCTAAATTGAGAATGTTGGAATTTTACTACGAATTTCTAGACAAATACGTAAAACGAGAAGACTTTAATACAGATGGACACGGATAGTATGTATATAGGAGTTAGTGGAAAAACGATAGAGGAATTGATTAGACCTAACTTACTAGACGAGTTTGAAAAAGAACAAAAGAAATGGTTGGCTTGGGATAAATGGAGTAATAGAGAACCAGGACTTTTCAAAATGGAATTTAGCGGAGATAGGGCGATAGCGTTATCTAGTAAGTGTTATTTCGTAGAAAAATTTAATTCAATTAATAAAAACTCCGCGAAAGGAATGTCCAAGAGAACTAACGATTTAAATTGGGATAGATATAAACGAGTACTAAGCGAAACTACAGAAGATGTAAAACACATTATAGATGTAGCGAAAAATAGAGGATTTAAAATGAAAGACGGCGTTATGAAAACGTACTGTCAACGAAAATTAGGACTATCGGCGTACTACGATAAAAGACGCGTGTTATCGGACGGAATACATACGGAACCTCTCTAAAGACTCTGACGATCCGGGGGTAACTGGGTGTCAGAAGGCACCATAAGAAGTTCTTCGCGAACAAACCCTCGAGAGGGCCCATCATCCAAATAGTAGAGCACGGGCTCATCGGGTTTGGTAATAGATCGATCTAGATGATATACATTGAGAGACCACACGGGATCAGTCGCGCGGCGGCTGCCACCTTCGAGCTCTCCCGGTTGATAGAGGTAGCGGACGTCAATATCCGATGGAAGCCGTTGCTCCTCTAAACCAACGGGTCGCCCAGGGCTTGCTCGTCACCCTTTTAAACTTGATAGCATCTACGGGCTTCTTACCTATCAATCTGGTCACCTCTCCGTTCAGTGGGGAGACCACGGCGGGCAGTCTGGCCACCCACTCGGTCGATCGCGAATGAGGGTCTACAAGTACTTTAGCGTATTGGTGTCCGAACAGTCTCTCAGTCAGGGTTCGATTGAAGCGTTCCACGATCCCCTGGTCCCGGTGGATGTTGACGCGGCCGCGTCTGATAGAAACTTTGTGCATAGACAATAGATGAGAGACCGCGCCCATGAACTCGCGGCCGGGATCGACCTGGAGAAGATTCGGCCATTTGAGAGGACTCCTCTTATATATTCGGGAAAGAGCCTCGACCACCTCCTTAGACTCTTTAGTGGCCAACGGCTCAGCCCCCTTATAACGACTCGCTACGTCAACGATTGTCAGTGCGTACTTATACGTCTTGCGACCGACGCGATCGTGAGGGAGAAACAGGAGATCCGCTTGGTGAACTTGGTTCGGAACCGGCACGTCGAATTTCGGGCGCGGAATATTATGAGGCGCGGGTAAATAGATCTGCCAGATGGCCTGCTTCTTGAGCCATTCCTTGACAACGTTTTCGGAAACCTTGGTCGCCGCCGCGAGGTTCTTGATGGCCGCGAGTCCCTTCCAGTAGCCGCGTGGGCTATAGTACGTATTCGCCAGCTTCCGCGTTAGTTTGGTATCAAGTTTACGCGTGTTCATCGTATGCGAAGTATTCAAATATATCGGAAAATCTCCAACATGCACTCGTCAGCTCGTCCGGTAACTGCGTCGTTAATAATAAACCTTTGTTGGAATTACAATCACATTTGGAGGTTAAGTTCTGAATGAACTCGGAGGAATCGATTGGAGTTGAGGAAGATTCTAACATCCGCTTTGCGAAAAGGGTGGCCGCTTTTCCGTCCTCACGCCATGTCTCGAGAGAATCTTGGGCCAGACGAATCATACTCTTTGCACCAGCTATACGATGTTTTTGGGCAGTGTAGCCTACATCGATCATAGCGTAATAAAGTTCGTCAACTAACATCGTTCTATATATAAAATTTTTTTTAAATAATTATTAATTTTGTAAAAATTATTAATTTAAAATTTCGATTGAATATAGTAGCCGACGAAACCCACCACACACATTCCCACAACGATGAACGCGATCTCGCGGTCTTTTTGGGCCTCTGACGGTACATAGAAATCTGAAAGTTGCGGCTCACGATCCAGCGGCTCGAGACTTCTCTGCGGATATGCCAGCGCGTACTCGCGGTTGGCTTCTTCAACGTTCTGGAAAGTTTGCGCGGCGTGATTCTCGCGGCGAAGCTCTTCGTTGACCCAGTCCAGATGGGCGGTTCGTTTTTTCGACCATGCTTCTTATGCGCTCTGGAGTTGTTCTACAGCTAAATCGTGACGCTTGCGCTCCTCATCCACGTTCGAGCTTCTCATTTTCGAGAATAGAAAGTTGCTACCGCTGAACGCCAATGCGTTTACAAGCGCACCACCTATCATTATTCCGATCGAAGCCATTTTATTTCCATATATTAACTGGTAGAATTCCAGCTTTAATTAGATAATCTCGGGTCCAAACTGCGGCAGCTACATCTAAGGTCACGAACCCTACGTCTCTCGCAGTAAAGTCCAATTTGGGAGCGGACCCTCCTAGGGTCATCTTTGATAGTCGAGCGTACCCGATACTGAGACCCGATATCACCACGGCGTGATAAAGTGCATTCACTATCATTTTACCATCTTGTTCAGCCATTATTGCATATAAAAAGGATCGCGTTTAATGTTTAAATGGGGCGCATCCAACAGTGTTGGGGGTTGCTTTTTCAATTTCAACCTCGTTGATGACCTGTTGTTGAAACGGTAAAGCACATACAGGGTGCCCACAACCGACAGACCACCAACAACAACCCACGGGATCCAATCAGTATTGGGAGTTGGAGCAATCGGTTTCGATCCAATAGCGATTGGGGGAGAAACAGCTGCCACCGGGTGTTTTGTCGTCTCCGATTGCAACTCCAATCTCAATTTGAGTTTGACATCTCGAAGCTCGGCGAGATATCTCGTTTAACTTTTCGGGTGGCAGCCGCCGCCCGCCCAGCTGCCTGTCTTTTTGGGTTTTTATGTCGTGCTGTTGAGGGTTCATCCAGCGTGCTCTGGTTCAACTCCAATTTCGATTGGTTGAGTGTGGTTCCGTCACTCTCGCGGGTGTGTCTTGTGTCATCATTTATAATATTAGGGCTTATAGTTCGTGGGCATATATGTCCAAATTGACAGTGTTTACCCGTGGTCAACGCGGTTGTCAGCGGAGCTAAGTACATTCCAAACTTGTGATAAATTGAGCAGCATGCCGTTCTAAGAGTGTGTCCTATAAAAGGGTCAGTCTCTAGATCGCGAATCAACCCCGCGGTGTCTGGTATAGGGAGAAGTATACTAACGGTGGTAGCGTACAAATGAATAGCCGCCGATCCGAGAGTTTTTGTCATCTCCGCACCTAATTTGGATTCGTATCGCGCGTACATCGTATCGACCTCCGCATCTGACATCTTATCCACCTGACAAACTGAGAGACGCCTACCGAGATAATGCTCCGATTGTCCCCCAGCAACCAGCGCAGCTAGACGCTCGCGACGCGCCGCGTTTTAATTTTCTTTCGGGACCGTATCGGCAGTAGTGCTGACAGGTGTTCCTACAGTTTCAGTCGTGTCGGCAGTCGGAGCGACTGTTTCTTCCATTAGCTGATCGAGAAGTTCGTCGCAGTTCATTATTCTTAAAATTAATTTAATTATTCTTACAAGTCTCATAAGTCTAACATATTGCCAAGCGCACCACCAGATACTTATGATCACCGTTATGCTCGCAATAAAGCTGGCAGCGGAGCAACACATTCTTAGCAATTGCTCAGCATTGTTAAGCATTTTCTCAGCATTGTTAAGTATTTGTTAAGCATTGTTCAACATTGTTCAGAAATTGCTTAGCATTGCTCGGCATTTGCTCAGCATTGTTAAGCATTTACTCAGCAGTTACTAATTACATACATTATAAGCAGTTGGTTGATCAGTCTTTAGCAGAAGCTTGGCGTGCTTAGTTTCCGAAAGTATCTGTCGAACCTCCAGGCGCTCCTCGCGCGTTGGGATAACGTCATTCTCTTTCGAAGACATTCATCGAATGAGTCTCGGTCCTTGCAGTGGAAGAGGGCGACCCATTTCGTTTGCTCGCGCAGATCCTTTAGGACGGCGTTGTACTTCTGAGTGGAGATCCATACGCTTTGCCTCGCATGGCGGCCAGAAAATGCGAGCTCGGAGAGCATGTCCTTCTTTTTGGTCATCGCCGCCTTGGCCGAGCAGTCGTCAATCCCTTATAGGGTGGGCTCTCCCTGGAATATTTGATAGAAGACACGCAGCCAACCGTGAAGCCTGTCGCCGGGGTCAATAACGTATACCTCAGGGTCGGTCCATATCTACGGGCGCCGCTGATAAGTATCGTTGTGCCGCACAGTGGGACACAGGATCACAATGTGACGAAAGGCATCGCGGTAGGAGCCCTCGAGTAAGTCGAGGATGAAAACCGTTTTTCCGCATCCTGTCTGCCCACATATTATGGCAGAGTGGGCATCTCCAATCGTGAATTGGTATTGATATTTAATTTTCTTAAAATTAGTATAAAGCTGAGACGTATCGACCATCTTCTATATTGAGATGCGCGTCTGTAATTATATATAAGTACACGTTCAATGGCCCGGCTCCATCCGCCTATTTGGTTATCTGGATCGTCACACCCTCACTAGCGTTCTCAACTTGACGTCCGCCACCGTGCATTTGGTCGTCGTCGCTGGCTCGCATGTCTAGCCATAGAGCGTATTTGGTAGTCAGAAAATCCGAGAGGGAGACGTCCGAGAGCTGCAGGTCTTTGGCAACCGTGGCAACCTCCGGGGAACGCTTAGAGCCGGAAGCAAAATGTTTCCTTACTTTGTCCCACTGCTGGTGCGCGCGAAGACCCGCGCTGTAGAGTTGATTGGGTAACCGCGAGCGCGACCGACCCTCCTCGAACAACATCAGCGAAATAGTGAAAGCGAGGCGAACAGTCCCCGGCATAATGACGTCGCTAGCTCCGAGGTTGGGGAAGCGGACTAAGAGCTGCTGGTTCTGGTCGATCGTCGATGGGTTGTTCGTAATAACGACACTCTGTCTCACGCCTTTTGCCCCGAGGGGCTCACGCAGTCTGCGATATGGATTGAGTTTACGACCGTATTGACTCGAAGACATAACCTATTAAACATGTATTGTTTTGTCTTTAATATAATAATAATTATTAAAGATGGCGGGTCTCGATATTGGCATGGACGAATTTGATCGCACCACGGGCGACCGAGACGATTACCTCGAAGATTACGATATTGACATGGTAATTGGTACTGACGATTTCCGCGATGACGATGCCTTCTACGGCATTGCCGAAACGAGCCTCATAGAGACACCCGAAACTCCGACATGGGCGGGCGGTGCCGATATTCCTGCGGGGATCTCCGAGGGTGAGCTGGCTCCTCTCGGGGAAACGGATTCTCTGGCGAAACAGTGGGAGAGTATAGTGTCTAAATACGGCATCAAGGACACGTTGGAGTTTCGCAGCACTAAAAGAGGAGACCTGTGGGTTAAATGGGGCAATAACTGGAAGTTGCTGACGTACAAGAACGACCCAAACCGGTTCCTCGGCCCCTCTTCCTTGGGTCGATATGGAGTACTAATCGCTCGAGCTCTCGGATTGATCGGGGACAGGTCGCAGGTGCCTAAAAAAATGATAAAAACCATGCAGGATACCGACGAAACGCTGGCGAAGACGGCCGCCGCTATAGAAACGAGCGATATCAGCGAGGTCCCTCGTAGAGTCACCGACGCTATTAACACGGTGGAAACCACGGTCAACGAAATAAACGGCACGAAGTTTGACCCACCATTACCTCTTCGCGAACTCATGGGACTCGATAAGGTTCTGCAAACGGTCCGGGGCGAACTGGTCAATAACCTCTCCAAACTCACGGTGCTGGACGAACATATCGCGCTAGAAGAAAGAAAACTTGGGGAAGTCCGTGACGATAGAGAATCTACCGAGCGGATCAACAAACTCCTGCGGTCGTTGCGGGACGAAAGAGAAGCTCGCTTGGAGGTTGTCTCGACTAACCGTGAGGCACTTTCCGGCCAATTAAGTCGGAGCCACGAAACAATCTCGAGGGTCCTGCACGAGGACACGACACTCGGTGAACGTCTTAGCACTCTGTTCAGAGAGAAGGGCTTCACAATAGTAACCATCCTCACAGCTTTCACCATGATTATATCGACCCTAATTCTATCTATGTCGTCTCTAGTTCTATCTATCACGGGTGGTTCGGCACCAGCACCCGCGCCAGCACCAGCGCCAGCACCAGCTCCATCCGGTGGAGCCAAAGAATGGATAAAAAAACAACTAAAAGCCCTCGCCAATCCCTTGGCTAAATTAGCAGGAAAGTTGGCTGCCGCGCTGCCTGGGTTGATCGGGGGTCTCCTCTCCTTCTTGCTATCTATATTATCAAAAACGGCCGGATGGCTCGCCAATAATGTTTGGGCTCTAATCGTGGCAATCGCCGGTCTCCTACTTTTAGCCTCCCGAGAGTTCCTAAATCCAAAGCACAAATAGCCCGGCCGCCAAGAGGGCTACGACGAGCCCTAATTTCTCCTCCTCGTGGGTTGTGGCACTATTTTCCCCTGTTCCAATCCAATCGCGTTCAACAGTGTTGAGGGGGGAACTTGCACCTATTGCAGAGGGTGAAACAGGAGCGAAACTCGGTGGAACACTGGGTTCGAATGAACTTGATGGGGGGCCCAATTCGTGAATTGGCGGTTTTATGAAATCGGTTCCACTGTCGGGGGTGCGCTTGATGATATCCGCGTTCACGTTCCCGTTGTGGCCGATTTTTTGATTGACGGTGGCGATTACGATCTGATTATTATAACCGTCAACCGGGTCGTCTCGTAGTATCATATCGCTCGCAGCCATATAAAGACCTATTCCGAATACGTAGTCTACCGGGGTGCTGGCATTCTGCAAAATGTCTTGATACTGCTCGATCGCCTTCTCCAGGTCCACCTTAGCTGAGATGGCGTCCTCTACGAGTGCCAAGAATTGTTTTTGCGCGTCAAAGGCCGTTCCCGTGCCTAGTATAGAACTGCGAGTTTGCTTCTGCGGCCGAGGATGGCCCAGACGTATGTCCGAATGGAGTCGTTGAGGCGAGTAACACCAGCCTGCGTGAACCCCATACCCTTATCTAACATAAATGTACCCCACGCGTCCCGGACCTCAGCAGCCTGCTGTATGTAATCTATGTGAGCTAGTTTCGGAGGTAGCCACTCGCAGGATGAGACGACACAGTGCCGACCTCCAGATACTTCCGGCCCGAAGGTCATCGTCGCGGGATCAAAATTCCCGGCGTTCCGACTGACGATGTGGTCACCCGATCGATCGTGTCTAAAATCAGTCTGCTTCCAATTCCCGGACTGGCCCCGAATGAGAACGTCCCCGAGGCCAGGAAACACTTTCTGTCTCCAGTCCGCATCTTTTGAAACGTTAAATTCGTTACACAGTCTTTCGAACGCCCTACGATCGTACGTGTTGGAAATGGGATTCCATGCGTCATCTTGAGGTAGTGGAATACCTAGTTCTTTGATAATCCTCCTAATGGTGTAATACGCGTGAAAGTTGTAGACACTTCGGAGCATGACATTCTCGGATATCAGATGGTCTTGATGCGAAACTCCGCATCCGGCCGTTGCGCACCATACGGCGAAGTTGAGCTGATTCTGCCAAAACTGCATCGGTGTTGCTTTCCACCCGTTCACTGCCTCCATCGTAATAATCTTGGGCAGCCTATATTGTTCAAAGATGTCGGGAAAATTGGTGGTAAAGCCACTTTTCGGTCTAACTGTTACAGTTGGGTGTACAAGGTGGTTAACAACGTCTTTTTGCGTGTATTTACCTCCGACCACGTACTTCGCATCAGAATTAAAGCTAAATGCTTTGGTATCCATCGAAAGATATTATTATTATGTTTGCTACTATCGCTAATGTTCAAAATGGGAGTTGTGAACTTCAAAAGTCTATCGACAACTGCTGCGGAAAACGCCGCGTAGGCCTCAGATCAATCACCATCACGGTCGGGTGGAAAAACGTGGGAGATAAGGAAGGGTTCGGCTACGTGAAGGCCCCCCGCCAAGTAAGTGTGAGGCTGCCCCCCGGCCTTTGGAGTTCGAGATCCCTCCAAGCTTTTGTCGCGTCGGAGCTTGCTGGTAGAGCCAGCCTCACAATCTCGAAAGCCACCAGACTCGCGACCTTTACCATCGAACCCGCCAACCAGGTAACGATCAACCAGGATTTGGCTGCGCGGTTCGGTTTTTCAAAAACATACTCCGACAATAGGGGTTGGTTTAACCCGGGTGAGCACACCGGCACAAACCCGGTGGACTTCGTTTTCACGAAAACACTCGGGGTGCACCTGGATCAATTGAACACATCGTACAACACGTTAGACGGAGCTCCCAGCACATTACTAAAAACTGTGCACGCCAGCGACTGTTTCTATGGCGAGACCCTGACCTTAGACTTCCCAACCCCCGAGATGAAAGTTTTGGAATCGGGACACATCCACAGATACGGGAGATACACCATGGCAGTGTCCGGGACGATTTTTCGAATGGCGGTCTTCTCGGTCAACTTTCGCGGACACGCCACTGCCGAAGTCCGAGTGAATGTCGTCCTGAATGGTGTAGAACAGAATATTGGCATCACCAAGCACGCGGGGCAGAGGTCAGGATTTACTATATTCGATGATGATACTACAATTAAAGTTTCGGCAGGTAGTGTTATTAACTTTGTTATAAAAATTGCTGCCCAATCGGCTTCCTCCACTATTGTTACGCTGTTAATACAACTTGATTTATGATGAATGACGAGAAACTATATCCACGCTTACCTTCGGGGACGGTCGACCCGGCATCCTTTAGGATGACCAGGATCGTCGAGATACAACATATTCTACAACACGAGGGAGAGATGCGGACGGGTTATGCGAAGAAATATAGGCGGTCGGTCAATATATTAGAGAGGGTGAGCACCGCGTTAGCCTCAGCATCCGTTATAAGTGGGGTGGGGAGTGTGTCTTTATTGTCAACAGTTGTCGCTGCACCGGTCGCGGCGGCCTTGAGTGCTGTAGCGGCGGGGGCGGGACTGTTTTGCATGACGACCAGACTCGTGGGCGAAAACTAGAGGCCAAGAGTCGAAAGCACGATCGAATAGCGGTTCTCGCGAGATCTAAGAAAAACAGTATCGACGTTATCGTGTCAAAAGCGATAGCCGACAACGATATATCAAATAGCGAGTTCAAAATGGTCGTCGAGGAGATGTCAAGGTATCAGGAGTTAAAGGGTACTATCCGGTCCAAGGATCGACCACAAATTCTCGCGGACGAAGACGTAAAAAAACTCGTAATGGAGGGGAGGGCCGACGAGAGAAAAAATCTCCTCGACCGTCTCGGGACGTGATATGCTTATTCGCGTTTTTGAGGCAACAGCAGGATATTCCTTCACCTTACAGCCCAGCTGTTCCGACGGCCCCTCCATACGGAACATAAATAAAATGTTAGGACCCCGTTACGACACCCACTGACCACCATACATTTCTATAACCACATTCAACAACGCATCTCGATATCTTGTCGACTATGGTTAAACTAATACACGCTAGGCGCTATTGGAGAAATACACCGGGGACTGTTGTGTGTGTGTTTCTCCAATACACACACCTCGGCCTCGATTACTCAACTGTTATACACACCCTCGTGTGTGTGTATTATAGCCGATAATATGGCAGCCCGCTATCGATATTTCCGGAAGTAGTTCTTACATTCTTATTGGTTGTCATGTTTTTTATTTTTCTAATTTTACTTTTAATAATTTAGAACGTTATAACCTATATTATTAAATAAAAAATGAACTTGTTATATATAAAACAAATAAAAATAAACGAGTAAATATTTGGTATTGCACAACACGGTTTTAGCTTCATATATGTAAAATTAACAACAATAATTTGTCTTGGGGGACGCCCCTTTACAAGAAAAATGAACGCTCAGTGCTTCCGTGCAAGCACTTCCAAGGTTGCCTAGAATTTCGACACTGGTTCTTAGATCAGCCGATAGATGGGGGTGTGCTGTACAGGCAGCTATTACACCCGGCTAGCCACAACATGAGACGAGCAAGACAAGACAAAGAACAGAGAAGGTGGCTAGCCGGGTGGGCCCAGAAGGGTTTTGCTGGCGCGGGTTCGAGTCCCACTCTAGGGGTTAATATTTTTTTTTTATTTTTTTTTTTTTAGGAATTATGCAAATCCCCAATTGAACAAACATTTCTCTTTTTTAATTTTTTTACAAATTATTAATAATTTTTCAATATCGTAGAAATAAATTAGCTATAGTGGAGGAGGAAAATGCCGTGCTGAAAAATAAATATGAGGTATTTATGACAACGGGATGAAAATAAATCCTTTTTATTAGTATAGTTTTATCTGTTCAATTGGACGTTAAATGAACATGAGGTATTTATGACACCAATATGACAACGAGACGAAAACAAATCCTTTTTATTAGTATAGTTTTATCTGTTCAATTGGACCTCTTTTCAACTTATGTATTTATGACACCAATTGTCACGTTTTTGCTGTCGGGTGACAATTTCCTCGTTAACCAATTTTGGAGTTTTTCGGGGGGTGGTGGAGTAGTATATAGGGTGGAGAAATGATACCACCGTTAGGTGGTATCATTTTGACTCCCTATATACTACTCCTTAACTGAATGGTTAAAATCTCAGTTAAATTATAACCGATTAGTTAACTGTTGTTCAACAATATTGTTTGGTTAACAGGGCCCGGTTGTTCAAAACATCAGTTAGCTTAACGGATTGTTAGCCTAACTGATATGTTAAATCCTTAACGGATGGTTAACTAACAATCCGTTAAATATCGGTTGTTGAAAACATTTTAACGGATCCGTTAGTTAACGGATCTGTTAACTTTTAACTGATGGTTAACCATCCAGTTAAAGAATAAACACATCCCACAATGCACTGTAACCACTTCCCCTTCCTGTAGACTACACTGAAAAAATGGCTGCAATAAAATCAGAAAAGAACAACAGAGAAAGACAAAAAAACTGGTTAGTAAGCGAAATAAACATCCTCACAAATTTATATGAGGAGAACATGTCAGTAATTAATGATAAACATGGGACCGATGTTACAAACAAAAAGAAAAATGCAGTATGGGAGGCAGTTTCGACACAAATAAGTGCTCTTGGTGTAGCATTCAGAACGGTTGAAAATGTTAAAGTGAAATGGTGGAACCTTCAGAAGAATGCGAAGAAAGAGTTCTGCTTAGACAAGAAGAGTATGTGCCGAACTGGCGGTGGTCCCCGGGCCCAATCTCCGTCACCGACGTCTCGAGTGATCAACATGTTGGGAGACACTGCCAGTTTTTCTGGAGTTCCTGGGGGAATTGAAACCTTCGTTTTGGAAGGTATATGTACACAATGGTTTAATGGTTTAATGGGAAATGTTTGCATAATAATATTAAACACCAGTCCCGGTATATGCAAGTGTTTTTTGATTTTCGAAAACGAAACTGTCCGTTTTGACAGTGATCGTCTGCGCTATGTTTACACTTCTATTTTTAGAAATAAGGAAAATCCCACATTCCATATGTTACAGCCTCGATTTGACTTAGAATCGAAACGAATGTTTTTCAATAAATCCTGTGTAAAATAAATCCCGGTAAATGCAGACAGTAAGCATATATACTAAATGAAACTGCATATTTATATACCAACCGCAAATGTCAACGTTAAGTTTTTACTTCTTAATATTGAGGACATGAAGTTCCACAGTTCTATCACGTGCACGTCATTCCTTCTTGCTGTATTAAAATAGCTTGTATAGCCTGTTTCAAACATTGAAACGGTGGTACCTGGTAGATTCGTACCCACACCATTTCGTACCTACTTATTTGCACGAATTGGGGACCCAGCAAGGGTTATATTTAGCCCACATTGATAAACATAATTGTGTCTGTGACAGGATAATGTGGCTTATGTGGTTTGTGGCCAATGTAGCTACTGATCTCCGGGACATGTGGTCTGATAACGATATACAGTGACTGATATAAGCATGACGTGCGCTTCATTTTGGTGGAATAGCGACCAGTGCAGATAACGATCAAACTGCGGATGCAAAGGCTGACCTGTAGGTTATCTGCGCTGGTGTCATAACCCATAAGCCCCCTTTCTCCACTCAGTCACATGTTTTTGTAATCAGTGTAGCTCCTGATCAAATAGCATACTCGTTTAGCCTGATAATGAACTATTGTGCTTGCTAGAAGCATGACTGGTGCTTCATTGATAAAATGGCGGATAGTGCAGGTCCTGACCAGACTGTGCCCAGGCATATCTGGATCTAGCCTGGTTGCAAAACTCATAAAAAGCCACATTTCTCCAGTCAAAGTCAGAAGTGTTATATTCCTTCTGCCGACAAGCGAGTTGCATTGTTTTAATTCTGACAACTGTGTTCAATATGTGTTCAATATGCCATTTGTATTTACATGTTTATATTAAATTAAAGACATTGATGGTAAAACGTGTATATCAGATTTGCCGACAGACGAAGCAGAGACTGAGAAGTCTGCCACACTTCCTGAACAGGTATACATTCATGATTAAATATATATACATATATACATGAAAGTTGTATTGCTTTCAAAGATATCTGCTTCATAAGGGTAATGAGGTGTTGTGCAAAAACTGTATGTGAATATTATATTGTTATATTATTATTGTATTTCATATTCTACAGTCAATTATTTACAACTCCCTCGCACCGCTCAGTCGACAAATGAGCATATCCCGATTTAAAAAAAAAAATTAACGTTTTTTGAGCGTAGAATGCAGGAAATGGCTTCCTCAATTCAAAAATTTTCCGGGGGCATGCCACCCCACTAGTCAAATCCCTCGCACCGCTCAGTTGACTAGGTTTCTATAAATATGGAAGCGTTATGAGATACTAAGTAAAAGCTAATAAGTCATATAACTCCTAATTAGGAGATAGTAAATCATAATTAGGATATACTAAGTCTTAATTTGTAGATACACAATCCTAATTGGGAGACATTGTGTCCTAATTAGGAGATTGTAAGTCCTAATTATGAGATAACGAAGTAATCCCATAATTAGGAGTCATGAACTCCTAATTAGGACTCACTAACTCCTATTAATTATGAGATACTATCCCCTAATTACGAGATAGCTAAGTCCTAATTACAGATAGTAATAGAATATAGCAACTCCCAACTAATTAGGAGTTAGTATCTCCTAATTAGGATGACTTAAAAATATTTCAGCACCTGGGACCAGGACGCTTTCATATATATGTGGGATTTGTGACCAGTGTAGCTCTTGATCAAATAGCACACTCCTGTAGCCTGATAACAATCTCTATACTGCTTGTTGTAAGCATTGAAGGTATTTCATTGATGTAATGGCGAATAGTGTAGATCCTTATCAGAATGTGCGAATTGTTAATTCGAGGGAACACATTATTAAATTGAGGGAACAAATTGTTATTTCGTGGGAACAAATTAATGAAATTAACAAAAAAAATCCATGTCCCCTGCGGGGCTCCGTAGATATCAGAAATAATTGACAACCAAATTCGAGAAGACATTCATGACATGTACGATGATGCATCATGTAACTACTTGTACACTAAGAGGTCATTGCGTGGATAATTTGATATCAACCTAGACATCAACCTCATGTAACTTAAAAACAGACGGAGATCGAACTAGCCACGTAATTATCTGGAATCGTAGTAATAATATGTATATATTTTACAGAGTGCACAACACAGTACAGATCGGAAAGTCAGTGCCCTTTCGTTAACAACAAAGATAGCACAGTCAGGCAAATAGGTAAAGTAATACATTTGGACGTACGTTAACATTTTGCATATCTATTGATCCCTTTCTCGGATAATTACTAACGCTTCATCAATAGTGTCCTTACATTCATACCTAAGGTCAATCAAGTGGCATTGACCTACATTTTTGAAATACATGTCACGTCCGTCCAAATATCACATATGTCAAAATTATTATAGAAATTAGAACATCCCGATCTTGTGAGAGGTCCTCACCACAGCAGAGACACATAGCCCACTCCCTAAAAGTCATATTACCAATATTACTACTTTTATAACCAGGCGTAAGGGATTTGTGGCCAGTGTAACTCGTGATCAAATAACACACTTGTGTAGTCAAATTCCTGTCCAGTCCGCTTGCGGAAAGCGAGACATAGTGATCACAATGACGTCAGGGTGTCCGTGCGTGCGTGCGTGCGTGCGTGCGTGCGTGCGCGCGCGTGCGTGCGTGCGTGCGTGCGTGCGTCCGTCCGTCCGGGCAAACATCAGGGGTTTAGGAGCTTAGGGTAAGGGTTAGTTTCCTTTGAAGTTCTTTGAACTTACACCATTAGCCCATAAAACCTTTTGAAGTTTAGGGGCTAGTCCTTTGATCTTTTATATAGCAAATAGCCCATAAACCCAAAATGTTGGTACGTCCGTCCGAAATATGCGTTAAAGTTTTTAAACACCTTATATCTCTGCAGTCCTAAGTCACATTGACTTGAAACATCATATGCTTATTAGTCAACATCCATATATTCATTCTGTGTTCCACTCATGCAGCCCATGTGCCCCTATGTCAAGGTCAAATGACTTAGAAGTTTCTGTTAAAGTTTCTGTGAAAATTCTGTCAAAATTTGCGTTACAGTTTTCACATACCTACTACCTCTGTAAACGTCAGTCAGATTTGCTTGAAACTGTGTATGCGTATTGGGGATCAAACTTCAAATAAATACACTCTGAGACCATCGAATGCCTCGGAGGACTCGACATGCTGGCCGCGGCCATCTCGTTCTTATTGACATGAAACTTCATAAATATATTTATCATCATCCATAATTTCATCCCATAGCCAACCCTATAGTGTTTGTTAGAAGCAGGCCATGTGATTCACTGACTGAGCGATTTTCGGGCTATTGGTCTAAATATCAGGTGCAAAATACATACAGTGTCACCATTAATTATACAGTTTACTACTTTGTACATGTTTTGCACTGTACAACTGCAGATACCATGTGCAAACTACTGGAAGAAGCTATGTATACACTTATATTGTCACTACTGTGGTGATTAAATATATATCGTTTCTGTAACCATTTGGAGGCGATTGTCGTGAAATATTGCACGACAGATTGTGTACTTACGCTAAACAAATGAGCGAACGTAGAAAACCGCGTTTGTTTAGCGATATGGATTCAATCAATAGTGCATTACTTCAAGAAATTCAGCCCGCCTGATTTCATTAACGATATATTTTTAAGACGGGTAGTAGTAAACCCGTTCATGAAAACATGCATCTAACTCACAGTGAGTGAACATGTGGTCTTTTTCAGTCAATAAGATATCTGTTTGTCAGAAAGAGATATCTTATTGAATGAAAGAGATATCTTATTGACTCAAAGAGATATGTGTAACTTTGAAATAGATATCTCTATGATAATAACAATATATCTATCTGTTTCAGAGTTACATATATCTCATTCAGTCAATAAGATATCTCTTTGACAGAACGAGACAGAACGAGATATCTGTTCAGATTCAATGAAACGGATATCTACTTCTATGAATAAGATATCTTATAAATCCAAACAGATATCTTGTTGTATGAAACAGATATCTTCTATGGTGAAATAGATATATTGTTGATAGAAAGAGATATCTTCTTGAATGAAAGAGATATCTTATTGACTCAAAGAGATATGTGTAACTCTGAAATAGATATCTCTATGATAATAACAATATATCTATCTGTTTCAGATTTACAGATATCTCTTTCAATCAATAAGATATCTCTTTCATATATCTCTTTCAGTCAATAATATATCTCTGACAGAACGAGACATCTGTTTAGCGTCAATGAAAAAGATATCTACTTCTATGAATAAGATATCTTATATAGCCAAACAGATATCTTGTTTATTGAAACAGATATCTTCTATGTTGAAAGAGATATCTTGTTAAATCAATTATATATCTATTTGAATATCTGTTTGATCGAATACTTAACAGTGACTGTTGCTCCCTGCAAGTCATATAATTATTGTCCAATTGTTTAATAAACCTTCACTATATTGTTACAACTGTTTTGGTATTTAATGGCGTGCATTAAAATACTGAGAGGCAAAGTGGTCCCGGATACCTTTTCCAGTCTCTGGCCCATTGTATACAGGCGTCTCCGGTTGCTGATCGACGTCGTCTTCGTCATTAAATGTCTCTTTCAACAATATAGCAATATTGTGCAGAACTGCACATGCCATTATAATGAGGCATGCTCTGGTCGGTGTCATTCTTATCTGAAATGGATGCTCTCATCTATTATAGACAGGATATGTTTAATTAAACAGGGTAGGTTGCGTTTACTGGGGTGGACGATACATTTGTATGTTTAAAGTGCGTAGAGTCCGAAAGACTCCTCGCAAACTTTAAACAGATCAAATGTATTGAATTTGCATTATGAATTTAAAGGGTGTTTCATCTGTCTTGCTTTGTATATAAAACTGTACATATATTATTCTCTACAGTTTTCACAGTTGTGTGCTGAGTTTATCCGTTAAATCCTGGAAAATACAAATCAAGACATACATGGCTGCTATTATCTTCAGGTCTCACGAGACAGTATGGAACTAGCATGGGTGGAAGACTTTTTATATATTCCAGTACCGATCCTGCAAGTGACATCAGTGTGTTTTACAAAGTTGACTTACCCCACACACCGATCAGTTTTTGTGGAGATAACATATTTCAGTACGTTCAGTACTTTGATGATTTTAGTATACGAAAACATTAACACACATACCTCTGTGTGGAGTACGTGGAAGCGCCTTTTCCATCTACCAAACGTTCTCTCTATTGTCGACCGTGTACACATGTGACATGTCTGGTAACGTTGGCGACCTCGATCTTGTCCAGGATCACGATATGGCGTCATCATGTATGGTTTGCATGCGTACCTGTAATCACATTATATGGTTGTAACTGGAGAAATGGAGATTATGGTATTTGTGATTTGATTTGTATATATTTGTAATTGGTGGAATATTGAACGGTGCATATCTGATTAGACTGTGCCACTGCATGGTCGCAAAACCAATAAGCCCCATTTATCTAGTCAACGTCACAAATAGTAATACCAAACCGTCAATTCTGTATTCATATTACAATTACCCTGTACAAATTGCTCGAAACATGTTCAATCATAATTATTACCTATTTGCTTGTTACAAGCATGACAGGATCTACATTCGTCGCAAAACCCATAAGCCCCAAAACCCATAAGCCCCATTTCTCCAGTGACATGTTGCTCACTTTTGTGGATGAATACGTACCCGCTATCTCCCAGCAATATGCCATCTTCTAAGGATCTGTGGTTTCTTTCAAGGTGGTCCCCTAGGCTCAAGTTCGTAAATACATGGCTGTCATGAGCTGATCCGGGCCATTTTGCGTTTATGGATGTGAATCGCCCTGTCGAATATAGGTATATGTCAATAATTCCAGCACAAACATATATACACAATTCCCTAACATTTGATTGGCTGGTAGCAAGTCTCTGTCCAAAATTTATATCCCAGTAAACTCCCACGCTGAACTACTTTCCGTAACCGTGAGGCGCAGCTAAAATAATTCTTAAGAAAACGGAAAATAAATACATTTTCTTGATGAATTTATTTCAAATGCTGGAATTATAAGGAATGAATGTCCTTTTTGTTGAATTTATCGGGGATATAAACTTGGAAAAGTCGCGGGAATACTGGACGAGGCCTTCCGGCCTTCGTCCAGTATTCCCGCGACTTTTCCAAGTTTATACCCCGATAAATTCAAGAAAAAGGACATTCATTCCCATAATACATGCAAATGTGAAATATCAAAATACCATACACAAGTACGTTGGTTCTCAGATATCGCAGAGTCAGAAAATTCCCTGCGCATCGAGCATTTCATCTTCATGGATAAATAAAACCGTACTATCAATTCGCCACATGATCAAGAAAAGCCAATTCCATGCAAAACACAGGTTAAATCCAATAATGTCTGATAAAAGATGGAAACTTGAAAAAAATCCGAATAGAACATTTTAAACAAACAAAAAGATAGTCAACCCCCCTCCCACGCGTCACATTCCGCAAACCCCGTGTCTGAGAACCAAAGTACTTTTTCATTTTTATAAATGGCCTAACATTGGTGAAACGAAATATATTTTTAAGGATTGTAACAATTTATCACAAAAAAACGAGCGCAGTTTAGAGCGCACATGCTCGAAATTACCCGTAATATAGAAATTAAGGTATGTGCGTAAAGGTAAATGGATTGGGTTAGTGCATATTTAAATTCAAACCGGTAAGCCAATTAAGGAACACCCCAATTTAAAAGGTGAAGATTAATTAGCATTAATTAATTGTATGTTTTTATATGTATGTGTTATGATTCGTAAGTGAAGATCCTGATCAGAAGGCAGTATGAAAATAAACGTGCAGATCCTGTTGAGACGGATCGTGAGATCTACAGTAGCACTGTTATACACAGCTAGTTATAATGTAGCGAGGATATATAGTTACTAAGTAATGCATTTGTGCAATATGATGATATTAGCGGTAAAGGCAAACAAGAAATTATATGTGATTTGAGAAATTCTTACACAAATTTTCAAATAATTAAACGGACGTGCGGGACGGACGGAGACAGACAGACGGACGGACAGGGTGAATTCTCGACAGGGCCCTAATAAAAGAAAAAATACTTAGCAAGCACCTGCTGCACTGGACCATTTATATTTCACCTGGCTCCCCGTTGGATACCCCATTTAATGAAATGGTGTTTTATGAAACAGACTATAGATTACACTTGCTGCGCATATCTGGGTCACCGCTTTCCGGTTACACGAAACACCCAAATACACACAAATCTGACAATGACACCATTTTCATTAATCGAAAATATGGCCAATTCAACTATTTTGTCAATTATATGATGTGGTTTGTGTAAATATATGATTTATACTACTATCTGACACTAACTATGGTGTATTTGTAGTATACCCTTTAAATTCATAATGCAAATTCAATACATTTGATCTGTTTAATGTTTGCGAGGATTCTTTCGGACTCTACGCACTTTAAACATACAAATGTATCGTCCACCCCAGTAAACGCAACCTACCCTGTTTAATTAAACATATCCTGTCTATAATAGATGAGATCATCCATTTCAGATAAGAATGACACCGACCAAAGCATGCCTCATTATATTGGCATGTGCAGTTCTGCACAATATTGCTATATTGTTGAAAGAGACATTTAATGACGAAGACGACGTCGATCAGCAACCGGAGACGCCTGTATACAATGGGCCAGAGACTGGCAAAGGTATCCGGGACCACTTTGCCTCTCAGTATTTTAATGCACGCCATTAAATACCAAAAAAGTTGTAACAATATAGTGAAGGTTTATTAAACAATTGGACAATAATTATATGACTTGCAGGGAGCAACAATCACTGTTAAGTAGTCGATCAAACAGATATTCAAATAGATATATAATTGATTTAACAAGATATCTCTTTCAACATAGAAGATACATTTGTATCTGTTTCAATAAACAAGATATCTGTTTGGCTATATAAGATATCTTATTCATAGAAGTAGATATCTTTTTCATTGACGCTAAACAGATGTCTCGTTCTGTCAAAGAGATATATTATTGACTGAAAGAGATATCTGAAAGAGATATCTTATTGATTGAAAGAGATATCTGTAACTCTGAAACAGATAGATATATTGTTATTATCATAGAGATATCTATTTCAGAGTTACACATATCTCTTTGAGTCAATAAGATATCTCTTTCATTCAATAAGATATCTCTTTCAATCAACAAGATACCTCTTTCTGACAAACAGATATCTTATTGACTGAAAAAGACCACATGTTCACTCACTGTGAGTTAGATGCATGTTTTCATGAACGGGTTTACTACTACCCGTCTTAAAAATATATCGTTAATGAAATCAGGCGGGCTGAATTTCTTAAAGTAATGCACTATTGATTGAATCCATATCGCTAAACAAACGCGGTTTTCTACGTTCGCTCATTTGTTTAGCCGTAAGTACACAATCTGTCGTGCAATATTTGTTTTTTTGGACCAAACGGCATCGCTTGTTGGTGCTATATGGAACGGGTGAATAAATAGTTGTTCGTAATGTAAATCGTATATGTGTTCGAAATGTGAGTGATATACCAAAGCGATACCAGGTGCCGGTTTATCTAGTAAATATCATTTTGTCTAGAGGTGTCGATTGTGTTTTGTTTTGTTTTTGTAAACAATGAATCAGCCAAACATCTTGTCAGACAAATATGTAACACAAGCTTCCATAACAGCGCTTGTTCTTGTGCCAAGATTATAAAATTTGATTTCATCATCTTCAAACCTATTTTTGATTATTGACTTGCTTACACGTGAATAATAGGAGCGAAAATTGCATTGGGTAGTTGTCTCCCCTACCCAGATTTGTAATTGTATTGCTATCTCCCCTGCCCAACTCCAACGCCATTTGTAATAAAAACAAACTGTTTGTCTTGATAATTGTCCCGACTCCTCAGCTTTGTATTGCTGTCTTTCCTGCTCAAATTCAACGTAATTAGTAAAATAGTAATTACTGTTTGTCTTCCAACAGTTTCTTGACGACCCCGTAGACTATCAAACCACCGAATCACACAGAACATGATTCATGATCTCACCACATTCGTGTTTCTGTATTTTATACTTGTTGTACATGTTGTATATATTTTTTCACGTTACAGCCTTCTTGTACATATTATATATAAATTGTCAGTCTCCGAATTAAAATGTAAACTAGCATATTTTGTGAGCATATTACCTTCTGTAAATCGATGTGATATTAAACATAGCATGAATAACATAGTCTTTATTAGTTTTCTGCTTGTGAATATACATGTACTCGAAACCCCAAGTTATATGGCAATTCTCAAATTGTATATTTGTATTATTGTGCTGCTGCCAAATGGGTAATGATCAGATATCCTGGAGAATTGACATTGGGGTTTTCTGCAGCAAACTGCACCCTATTCAGCGAACATATGTCTTTAAGGTAAACACATTGTCGTTACTAATGTCATTTCTTTGTTTTTTAATGAATGTTTTTAGAGCTATTCCTGCCTCGGTAATATATATCATGAGTAATGTGATAACAATAATACAACTTCTTTTGTTACTTCGATCAGGAAATGTCGAAGAAAATCCTGGACCCAATAGCACAGTTAATGATGTTGTTAATGGGATGTTATCAATCATTCATCTAAATATTAGAAGCATTAGGAATAAAATTAGCTTCATAGAGGACACATTTTCAGACTATGACATTTTATGCTTTACGGACATCTATTGGATAATATTAGCTCACAAGATCTGAAGATTGTCAACTTTAGTACTCCATATCGGAAAGATAAATCAGAAAGGACAGTTGGAATTGTAATCTATGTTTCGGACTGTGTTTACTCCGAACGACTTGAAGTACTCGAACATTTTTGGGATGAGACAATTTGGATTAAAATTAAAACAAAGCGAACAAGCTTCTTAGTCTGTACAGTATATCGTTCGCCAAATTCACACCCGCAATTTTGGGAATTATTCAACCAATCATTAGAAGCAGCATATGACTTTTCTGAACATATAATCATAGTGGGGGATATAAACGAAAATCAACTAGATAACTCGAACCACAAGCTCAAAGACATAATGCTTCTGAACAATATGAAAAATATCATAACAATTCCCACCAGGGTCACGAATACAACCTCCACTTTAATTGATCCAATTATTGTACACAACGACCAATCAGTTCTGAATAGTGATACACTATCAATCCCAGCAGATATTAGCGATCATAAAGCTACATATGTTATTTTGCCTGCAGATTATGATAATAATTATGCATATAATAGAAATATCTGGATTTATAAACGAGCAAATTATGATCAGCTTAATGACCTAATTACAACCCATGACTGGTCCGTTTTAAATGATGGTAGTATAGATGACGCGTGCTCAACATTTACATCAGATTTATAACCCTTGTCAAACAATGTATTCCATCCAAAACTGTGACTGTACGTCCTAACGACAAACCCTGGTATGATTCAGAACTACGTCGCGTAACAAGACAGAGAGATGAACAAAAACGAAAAGCAGTGTCTTCAGGAACTTTAAACCATTGGAACCAGTATAAATCATTGAGAAATAAAGTCAATAATATGAAAAAACAAGCCAGGGAAATATTTTATAATGACATTGAAATTAACTTAACAAGTGTTTTTTCAAATGACAAAAAAGAATTTGGAAGCTAATACGCCATTTTGTTAAAAATAATAACACGACGTCCAATATTCCAACACTAAAAACTACCGTCAACAACAGTGCGCAGTATTGTTTTACTGAAATAGATAAGGCTAATTGTTTAAACAACTATTTTGTATCAATTTCTTCAGTAAATGACGAAAATGTTGTATTACCCCCCTTTGACACCAAAACTGACGCGACGATAGATGAGATATTAATAACAGAGACCGAAATACGGGACATTATTAAAACATTATTTGTAAACAAAGCTTCAGGTGAGGACATGATTAGCCATAGAATGTTAAAACAAGTATATATTAGTATATCTAAACCACTGTTGATACTGTTCAACCGATCACTTAGAGAGTCGTGTTTTCCATCAAAATGGAGAAAAGCGAATGTCATTCGACTGTTTAAAAAGGGAAGTCCCCATACACCGTCAAATTATCGCCATATATCACTTCTTAGTTGTGTAGGAAAAGTCATGGAAAGAATAATGTTTAAACCCATATATAACCACTTACATAACAACAATCTAATATTTGAAAGACAGTCAGGTTTTTTACCAGGACACTCGACAGTATATCAATTAACAGATATTCACCACCAGATATGTCAAGCCTTAGACAATGGTTAATTTACATGTATGGTGTGCGATATTTCCAAGGCTTTTGATAGGGTTTGGCACAAAGGCCTAACTTTCAAGTTAAAACAGAATGGAATAACAGGAAATGTCTTATCATGGATTGAAAATTACCTTTCATCCATAAACCAAAGTGTTTCCATTCGAAGATCTACGTCGGAAAACAAAAGTATCACAGCAGGAGTACCCCAAGGATCTGTGTTGGGGCCCCTACTGTTTTTAATATATGTAAACGATATTACAGAACACCTCCTTAGTATAACTCGTTTGTTCGCTGATGATAGTTCACTGTCATTTTCTACATCCAATTTGAATGACTTGGAAGGAATAATAAACCATGATTTAGTCGTTATATCCACATGGGCAAAACAATGGCTTGTCGATTTTAATCCAAATAAGACGGAAGCCATGTTTTTCATTTTACGAGAACCAGAACGACCTTTAAGAATCTTGTTCGACGACAAAGTGATTTCATTTGTAGATGATCATAAACACCTAGGACTCACGTTAAGCAGTAATGGTAAATGGCACACACACATTAACACTATTTTATCGTCTTCATCCAAGATACTGGGTATAATGAGGAAACTAAAATACAAATTAAGTCGAAAATCCCTGAATCAAATATACATTTCTTACATGCGTCCAATAGTAAAATATGCTTCTGTAGTTTGGGATGGATGTACTGAATACGAGAAAACATCATTAGAACGTACACAATATGAAGCAGCACGTATAGTCACAGGTTTAACACGTTCTGCCTCAATAGAAAATATACAAAATGAAATTGGTTGGCAAACTTTATCCATTAGAAGAACTATGCAAAAACTCGTAATAATGTACAAGTCAATTCACGGTTTGACACCATCCTATGTTCGCAACTTATTACCTCCGACGGTCGGTGCTGTAACACCATATAATCTAAGAAA
Organism: Conchocele bisecta; assembly: GCA_029237695.1. Classification (NCBI taxonomy): domain Eukaryota; kingdom Metazoa; phylum Mollusca; class Bivalvia; order Lucinida; family Thyasiridae; genus Conchocele; species Conchocele bisecta. The sequence continues at coordinate 149,415,794 of CM055265.1, read as the reverse complement.
TAACCATAATATAAACATTCCACATAGTAGACTTAAAACATACAAACGATCTTTTTTGCCATCAGCAGTTAGATTATGGAATGACACTGCAAATGAATTAAGAACAAACGACTCGGTCAAGAAATTTAAAACATCCCTGGTAAACAGTAGTTTTCATCAATATAATATTCCAGTCTATTACATTGAAGGTGAAAGATATCCTTCTGTCATGCACGCTAGGTTAAGAAACTGCTGCAGTAATCTTAATAACGATTTATACAATAATCACTTAAAAGACTCACCAAATTGTGACTGCGGTTCGTCTCTTGAAAATGCAGAACATTATTTTTTTGAATGTAAAAGATATGCACAGGAAAGCATTAAATTATTCCAAGCTACAAGGCAATTCCATCCATTATCTAGTAGAAAATTGCTATTGGGTGAACCCAATATATAAATTGATGATAATTATATTATTTTTGAAGCTGTGAGAATATACATCAAACATACTAAACGTTTTTCAACAACGTAAGTAATAATAAACACAATCTTTTTTTGTTTAAAATTACTCCAGTGTTGATGCAGGAACAGCTTTGCATCGAGTTATTGATTACCTTTTATCTAGACTAGTTCCAAATGACTGACAATTCATATAATTATTCTTGCATATGTTTTCGCAATTACTAGCAGCTGATGTTTGATGATGTCGTCTGCTATCTTTCACATACAATATGTATTGCTGTTTGAAATTACAACATGGGCTGCTATTTTTCGTAAATTAATTATAATATGCTTACTCATTGTACATGTACATGTATATACTTGTACCGTTCTGTACTCTCTGTATTGTTCATTCACGTTACATTGCCGTCACTTGTCTGTTTCTCACATACATGTCAGTTTAAGGTGAGGGCCGTAACTAAGTTGGTAGAACTTGTGGCCCAAACCTATTGTATTTAAAACAATAAAATACGTTTAAACTAAAATATGATATCTCTTTCATTCAAGAAGATATCTCTTTCAATCAAAAATATATCTCTTTCACCATAGAATATATCTGTTTCATACCACAAGATATCTGTTTGGATTTATAAGATATCTTATTCATAGAAGTAGATATCTGTTTCATTGACGCTAACCAGATGTCTCGTTCTGTCAAAGAGATATATTATTGACTGAAAGAGATATCTGAAAGAGATATCTTATTGATTTAAAGAGATATCTGTAACTCTGAAACAGATAGATATATTGTTATTATCATAGAGATATCTATTTCAGAGTTACACATATCTCTTTGAGTCAATAAGATATCTCTTTCATTCAAGAAGATATCTCTTTCAATCAACACTATATCTCTTTCACCATAGAAGATATATGTTTCATACAACAAGATATCTGTTTGGATTAATAAGATATCTTATTCATAGAAGTAGATATCCGTTTCATTGAATCTGAAAAGATATCTCGTTCTGTCTCGTTCTGTCAAAGATATATCTTATTGACTGAAAGAGATATATGTAACTCTGAAACAGATAGATATATTGTTATTATCATAGAGATATATATTTCAGAGTTACACATATCACTTTGAGTCAATAAGATATCTCTTTCATACAATAAGATATCTCTTTCAATCAACAAGATATCTCTTTCTGACAAACAGATATCTTATTGACTGAAAAAGACCCCATGTTCACTCACTGTGAGTTACATGCATGTTTTCATGAACGGGTTTACTACTACCCGTCTTAAAAATATATCGTTAATGAAATCAGGCGGGCTGAATTTCTTGAAGTAATGCACTATTGATTGAATCCATATCGCTAAACAAACGCGGTTTTCTACGTTCGCTCATTTGTTTAGCGTAAGTACACAATCTGTCGTGCAATATTTCACGACAATCGCCTCCAAATGGTTACAAAAAACGATATATATTTAATCACCACAGTAGTGACAATATAAGTGTATACATAGCTTCTTCCAGTAGTTTGCACATGGTATCTGCAGTTGTGCAGTGCAAAACATGTACAACGTAGTAAACTGTATAATTAATGGTGACACTGTATGTATTTTGCACCTGATATTTAGACCAATAGCCCGAAAATCGCTCAGTCAGTGAATCACATGGCCTGCTTCTAACAAACACTCTAGGGTTGGCTATGGAATGAAATTATGGATGATGATAAATATATTTATGAAGTTTCATGTCAATAAGAACGAGATGGCCGCGGCCCGCATGTCGAGCCCGCCGAGGCATTCGATGGTCTCAGAGTGTATTTAATTGAAGTTTGATCCCCAATACGCATACACAGTTTCAAGAAAATCTGACTGACGTTTACAGAGGTAGTAGGTATGTGAAAACTTTAACGCAAATTTTGACAGAATTTTCACAGAAACTTTAACACAAACTTCTAAGTCATTTGACCTTGACATAGGGGCACATGGGCTGCATGAGTGGGACACAGAATGAATATATGGATGTTGACTAATAAGCATATGAAGTTTCAAGTCAATGTGACTTAGGACTGCAGAGATATAAGGTGTTTAAAAACTTTAACGCATATTTCGGACGCACGCACGCACGCACGCAAGCACGCAAGCACGCACGCACGCACGCACGCACGCACGCACGGACACCCTGACGTCATTGTGATCACTATGTCTCGCTTTCCGCAAGCGGACTGGACAATAAATTGCCTTTTATTTGAACATAATAGAGTGGAGCAGTTCCTCGCATGTCTGCGAATTCAGCTTATCGATTGCTCCCTTCAAAAGCTGAATTTGAAGCCGCAGTTTCTCTTTCTCCAGCTCCTGTTTCTCAATGTCGTTTTTGAACCATCTGCACTGTGCGTCTTGCAGATCGTCTAAAGACGCTTTCTGCTTCTTTTTCCTGCAACAAGTAAACCTGTTAAATGCACTGGGTACGAACGGGGTCAATACTAAATTTACAGGTGCAGCTATAAAAGTATAGCTGCACCTGTAAATGCATAGCTGCACCTGTAAAATGTACAGCTGCAGCTGTAAAAGATACAGCTGCACCTGTATTTTGATAGCTGCACCTGTAAATGTATAGCTCCACCTAAAATATACAGCTGCACATATAAAAAATACAGCTGCACCTGTAATTATACATCTGATTGAAGTGGAATTTTGACCCAAGCAAATCAATATACATGTGCACCTGCATATACAGCTTCACCTGTATTTTTACAGGTGCAGCTGTAATTATACATCTGATTGGAGCAGGAATTTGACTACACAAGTGTGTTATTTGATCAGGAGTTACACTGGCCACAAATCCCTTACGCCTGGTTATAAAAGTAGTAAGATTAGTAATATGACTTTTAGGGAGTGGGCTATGTGTCTCTGCTGTTTTGAGGACCTCTCACAAGATCGGGATATTCTAATTTCTATAATAATTTTGACATATGTGATATTTGGACGGACGTGACATGTATTTCAAAAATGTAGGTCAATGCCACTTGATTGACCTTAGGTATGAATGTAAGGACACTATTGATGAAGCGTTAGTAATTGTCCGAGAAAGGGATCAATAGATATGCAAAATTTTAACGTACGTCCAAATGTATTACTTTACCTATTTGCCTGTGCTATCTTTGTTGTTAACGAAACGGCACTGACTTTCCGATCTGTACTGTGTTGTGCACTCTGTAAAATATATACATATTATTACTACGATTCCAGATAATTACGTGCTACATGAGGTTGATGTCTAGGTTGATATCAAATTATCCACGCAATGACCTCTTAGTGTACAAGAAGTTACATGATGCATCATCGTACATGTCATGAATGTCTTCTCGAATTTGGTTGTCAATTATTTCTGATATCTACGGAGCGGAGCCCCGCAGGGGACATGGATTTTTTTTGTTAATTTCATTAATTTGTTCCCACGAAATAACAATTTGTTCCCCCAATTTAACAATGTGTTCCCTCGAATTAACAATTCGCACATTCTGATAAGGATCTACACTATTCGCCATTACATCAATGAAATACCTTCAATGCTTACAACAAGCAGTATAGAGATTGTTATCAGGCTACAGGAGTGTGCTATTTGATCAAGAGCTACACTGGTCACAAATCCCACATATATGTGCAGTTCTGGTCCCAGATGCTGAAATATTTTTAAGTCATCCTAATTAGGAGATACTAACTCCTAATTAGTTGGGAGTTGCTATATTCTATTACTATCTGTAATTAGGACTTAGCTATCTCGTAATTAGGGGATAGTATCTCATAATTAATAGGAGTTAGTAAGTCATAATTAGGAGTTCATGACTCCTAATTATGGGATTACTTCGTTATCTCCTAATTAGGACTTACTATCTCCTAATTAGGACACAATTTCTCCCAATTAGGATTGTGCATCTACAAATTACGACTTAGTATATCCTAATAATGACTTACTATCTCCTAATTAGGAGTTATGTGTCTTATTAGCTTTTACTTAGTATCTCATAACGCTTCCATATTTATAGAAACCTAGTCAACTTGTAATAAACAGTAATTGGTCAACACTTGGTTATGTTTATTTATTGTACTAAGTTAACAGAACCTACATATAGACAATAATAGTAGGTTAGTGCAATGAATGGGAAAAAAATGTCTGGCGAGGCTTAGGAAACTGGATGGGCGAGGTTATGTTTATTTATTGTACTAAGTTAACCGAACATACATATATATATTTGTATGCGAGTATCAGTGGCGGATCCAGGATTTCACAAAGGGGGGGGGGCCCACATGGAACTTGAACGAGGTATGCTTGTTCGTCGACTGAGCGGTGCGAGGGATTTGGCTAGGGGGGTCCGGGGGCATGCCCCCCCCCTGAACATTTTTGAATTGAGGAAGCCATTTCCTGCATTCTACGCTAAAAAATGTTGTTGTTTTTTTTAAAAATCGGAATATGCTTATTTGTCGACTGAGCGGTGCGAGGGAGTTGTAAATAATTGACTGTAGAATATGAAATACAATAATAATATAACAATATAATGTTCACATACAGTTTTTGCACAACACCTCATTACCCTTATGAAGCAGATATCTTTGAAAGCAATACAACTTTCATGTATATATGTATATATATTTAATCATTAATGTATACCTGTTCAGGAAGTGTGGCAGACTTCTCAGTCTCTGCTTCGTCTGTCCGATATACACGTTGTACCATCAATGTCTGTAATTTAATATAAACATGTAAATACAAATGGCATATTGAACACATATTGGACACAGTTGTCAGAATTAAAACAATGCAACTCGCTTGTCGGCACAAGGAATATAACACTTCTGACTTTGACTGGAGAAATGTGGCTTTTTATGAGTTTTGCAACCAGGCTAGATCCAGATAAGCCTGGGCACAGTCTGGTCAGGACCTGCACTATCCGCCATTTTATCAATGAAGCACCAGTCATGCTTCTAGCAAGCACAATAGTTCATTATCAGGCTAAACGAGTATGCTATTTGATCAGCAGCTACACTGATTACAAAAACATGTGACTGAGTGGAGAAAGGGGACTTATGGGTTATGACACCAGCGCAGATAACCTACAGATCAGCCTGTGCATCCGCAGTCTGATCACGATCTGCACTGGTCGCTATTCCACCAAAAATGAAGCACCCGTTATGCTTCTATCAATCAATGTATATCGTTATCAGACCACATGTCCCGGAGATCAGGAGCTACATTGGCCACAAACCACATAAGCCACATTATCCTGTCACAGGCACAATTATGTTTATCAATGTGGGCTAAATATAACCCTTGCTGGGTCCCCAATTCGTGCAAATAAGTAGGTACGAAATGGTGTGGGTACGAATCTACCAGGTACCACCGTTTCAATGTTTGAAACAGGCTATACAAGCTATTTTAATACAGCAAGAAGGAATGACGTGCACGTGATAGAACTGTGGAACTTCATGTCCTCAATATTAAGAAGTAAAAACTTAACGTTGACATTTGCGGTTGGTATATAAATATGCAGTTTCATTTAGTATATTTGCTTACTGTCTGCATTTACCGGGATTTATTTTACACAGGATTTATTGAAAAACATTCGTTTCGATTCTAAGTCAAATCGAGGCTGTAACATTTGGAATGCGGGATTTTCCTTATTTCTAAAAATAGAAGTGTAAACATAGCGCAGACGATCACTGTCAAAATGGACAGTTTCGTTTTCGAAAATCAAAAAACACTTGCATATACCGGGACTAGTAGTATATAAGAGTCACAATGATACCACCCTCTTAAAGGCAACGGCTAACGCGCGATGCCCCCCTTCCCAACCACATGGTGGTATCATTTGTGTCTTTTATATACTACTTGGATTTCCTCCATTTTATGAGAATATTTATGAGAATGGGAGTAATTTTCAAAAAAGACACAAAGGGGGGAGTAAGCATAATTTTAATTTTTCAAAACACAAAGGGGGGAGTAAGCATAGTTTTAATTTTTCAAAACACAAAGGGGGGAGTAAGCATAATTTTAATTTTTCGAAACACAAAGGGGGGAGTAGGCATAATTTTAATTTTTAAAAAAAAAAACACAAAGGGGGGAGTAAGCATAATTTTAATTTTTCAAAACACAAAGGGGGGAGCTTACGCGCAGCGTGTAAAAGAAGATCCCAGCGCACGTAGAAAACCCCTATACAAGGCGTACTACAATAAGATTTATCAAGGATTGGTGGGGAGACCTCCCAAGAAGAGGAGAGATATCGCCAGAGCTTTGGTGGAGGAGGGTCCCAGGATTCTCGCCGAAGAAGCCGAAGTTAGGGAAACTGTTGATAGGGGTAGGAGGAAGATAGTATGAACTTTCGAGAGGGGGGTAGACGGGGAGATCGCTAATCGCATAATGCATAAAATTCGCCCAGAGATGACCACGGCATGTTATCTGAGGTATTCGTGCTCGTATCGTATTAGGAACATAGAGACCGACGCCACCATGATCTATCACAAACAATCAAAGGGCAGTCCGTGGATAAACGAGATCACCAAAGCCGAGAGTTGGATATCCGATAGAGAGAAAGGTCGAATGGACATCGACAAAGTCGATAGACCAAACATAAAATGGACCTTCGTTCGTTGGATATCGGTCGAGGTGAAGATGATCATCGATGCGCAACAACTTTTCATGGGAGCGGGAAAACTCCCAGACTGGTTAAGACAGAAAAAGGGAATGTATTCCGTCGACACGTACGACGACTACTTATGTCTGTTTAGTTGCATAGCCATCCAACGTGGAGGGAGACCAGACCGCTGTTGTGAGAAGGCACGAGCTCTGGCTCGCGAATACCTCGGGCATGATAACGGACCAGGTAGCCAGGGAATCCCCCTGGACGATATTAAGAAGGTCGAAGAGCATTTCAAGCTGGGTATTCGCGTTTACGAACCCACCGCCGATTTAGTGTGGTACCTCATGAAGGTTCCGGCAAATTACGACGTGGTTGGGGGGAAGACAATGACGATAGGAATGTTTGGAGGTCACTCTTTCCTCATAACGAACCTCCGCAAGATGACGAACGAGTACGGGTGCACCGGATGTCAACAACGGTTCACAAAGTCGTGTAACATGCACAGGCACGCGACCACCTGCATGGGTGGGAAGACCGTGGTGACATGTGCAGGTAAGAGGGTAGAGAGACCACAGTCGGCCTACGAGAAGGCGTTCTATCCTAAGGGGTCAGCGAGTGTGAGGTCGATTCAATGGTTGAGCAGAGAAGAGGAGAGGGTGGGAAAGCACATACATCACGCCAACTGCGGTCACGGTGGTGAGAGGTGGGTGGCCGGTGATCCGGTCGACGGTTACTGTCACGAGACCGAGATCGTGTTTCAGTTTCACGGATGCTACTGGCACTGGTGTCCGAGGCATTGCATGAGAGGTAACGCGAGATCGCTGTACAAGAGGACGAAAATTCAAGACGCCAAGATAAGGAAGGCGGGTTACGAGCTGGTGGTGATGTGGGAGTGCGAGTGGTTGAATGAGGTGAATACCTACTATCCACAATCGCCACGCGAGGAGGAGACGACTCTATACCCTCACCAGATAGTCTACGACTTCGAGGCGTATCTCGACAAGTCAAAAAGAACGCGACCCACCAAAGACCTGACCTTCGAGGTCGAGCACGTTCCTATATCGGTGTCGTTGGGGGATACGATGCATGAAGGGATCACACACCTATGTGAACGAGATCCCGACACGCTAGTCGAGAAGTTCGTGACCGAGCTGCAGATGAGAGGCAAGGCAATCAGGGAGGGGGTTAGGAAGAAGTATCTGCCGGCCGACATAGATATGTTATCGAAGTCTCAGCAAGCAAAGATTATCTCTTGGATTGACCAAGTCCCGGTGGTGGGGTTCAACTGTAGCAGGTACGACCTGAACCTCATCAAGCAGTACTTTGTAGAGAAGTTGGCGGCCACCGTGAATAAGGTGATGGTCGGAAAGAGAGCCAGCACGACGATGTTTCTGTTTACCCCGGAGTTTAGATTTCTCGACATCATCCAGTATCTGGGACCCGGTACCACGTACGACCGGTGGGTTAAGGCGTACGAGTGTAAAACGGTAAAGTCTCACTTTCCGTACGAGTGGTTCGATAGCGCGGACAAGCTCGACCATCAGGGGCTGCCAGACTATCCCGAGTGGTACTCGAAGTTGAAGGGTGAGTTCCTACTGTCGTTGTCCGAGTGGAAAGAGTGTAAGAAGGTATTCCGAGAAAATGGGATGAAGACGTTCAAGGAATGGTTGCAACACTACAACGACTTCGACGTAGGACCGTTCCTGGATGCTCTGACTAAAATGACGGAGTTCTACAGGGGAAGAGGCGTGGACATACTCAAGGATGCTGTGTCTCTACCCGGTGTTTCCCTTCAGTACCTACTCCGCGGGTCGATCGATGGGAAGGCGGACACGCCCGAGCTGTGGTCGCCGAAGTCTGAAACTTACGAGATGATGAAGCAGGGATTGGTCGGTGGTCCGTCCATAGTATTCTCCAGATACGCCGAGGCTGGAAGGTCGACGATCAGGGGTCAGGTGGGGAGTCGGGAGGAGAAGATGTGCAAGGCGGTGCTGGGGTACGATGCCAATGCTCTATATCTATCTACTCTGTGGAAGGACATGCCGTGTGGTGAGGAGCAGATATGGACATGTGACGACACCGAAAGAAAGTCGTATAAGACCGTTTCGTGAGGAAGGTCAGGAGAGAAAAGTGGTTCGGATTTGCGGAGTTGAATATAGAGGTCCCGGAAACGTTGAGAGACAAGTTCTCGGAAATGTCACCGCTGTTCGTTAATCGAGAAGTCGATGAGAACGAGGTTCCACAGCACATGAAGGACTACCTGACCGGGACCGGGAGGAAAAGAGTCGAAGGACAGAGAAAGCTCGTGGGGGCAATGTCCGCCAAGAAGATGATCATATACTCCCCGCTGCAAAAGTGGTATCTTGAGCACGGTCTGATCGTCAAGGCGGTGCATAGGGTGATAGACTACACGCCCGGCAAACCGTTTCAATGGTTCGTTAAAGAGGTCACCGTTGCTAGACGGACGAGGGACGTCGACAAGAGCAAGGCGGTGTTGTCGGAGATATTCAAACTGGTTGGCAACGCGTGTTGTGGTAAACTGATAGAGGCACAAGAGAGACACCTGAACACCACATATA